>JAODKC010000009.1:22938892-22974743 GCA_026777985.1 Mormyrops attenuatus | reverse complement strand
TATACCACATTATCTGTGTTTGTTTATAATATATATATATATATATATATATATATATTTGTGTGTGTGTGTGTGTGTGTGTGTGTCTACACACACACACACAAACACACACACACACACACACACACATAATTTAGTCTTGGCACTAGTACACTTTTATGTACTATAGCACACTAGCATTTAGTGCAGGTTGGTATACTTTTTCCAGCAGGCAATGCAAGAGTGGCGTGAGATGTGGAAGGGGATGTGTCATGATAAATACAAACATATCCTAAGGCTGTGTGTTGTAGATCTCTCCTCAAGACATGGTATTCTCATGCACCACTCACACCGGGACAAACAAAATAAAGCCATAACAGCTATGCATTAATAATGAAATCCATTCCAGTTTTCTCTGCTAAAACATCCAGACATCTAGGCTTCATACAGGGAATAACTAAAAACAAACAGTACAAAGCTTTCCTTACAGCATATTAATGTTAAAATGCATACCTTATCTTTTAATTGATAAAAAAATAGCATCTTACAAATGAACATTACAATTAGCAGTGTCTTAGATTTTTTTCATCTGACAGTCTCCTCAATCGGTGATTAGTTCACAAATTTTTCATGCTTAAATCCTACTTTGTGATTTATTTGGTTATGACTGAGTGATATTTACTTTCCCTGCAAAGTTTAGAGAAAACTTCTCAGATTAACCCAGTATTAGAATATTTTAGAACAGCAGAATATATGCATATTACACACTGAGGAGCAAGAAAATCGTCCATAAATGCCTCTAAGCAGCCTCATGTCACAGAATCCTTTATATAACCCATAATACTTCATACTTAAATGCTTTTTAGAGATCTTTGGAGGTTTTTTCCTGTAACTTGCATTTGTCCAACTGATGATATAATTAACATTTTACAGATCCCAATCTTTCCCTTCTCCCTATTTGAGACAGTACTGGCATCAGCCACTATCCATAATTTTTATGTGATGCTAATATATGCATAGAGCAATACATCACGTGTTATTGCTGCATATTCAACAGGGAAAATGTGTTCCTACTTATGCATTCCCCAAAAAATCCCATTGTGTTCATATAAACTTACTTTCCAGTAATACTTAACAGTAGCACCAACATCCCTTACTTTTTAAACTCTGATCATTCTTGTTCCTTTACGTGGTACTGCCATATAATTAGTTAATTGGCAGTGACTCAAATTTATCAGTTGACACTGAATATACAAATCAGTAGGTAAGGATTAGAAGATAAATGAGACAAAAAAAATCAGTGTATATTGCAGAACAATTTAAGATCTAGAAAAAAATAGCAATTTCAGGGTTAAAACTGGAGCTTGTAATATTAATAGTAATCTTCATTTGATTAGTCAACTGTTCATTAAACTGTTGCACAGTACCTGCTGAAAGGTACAAAGAAAAATGGCTTTTAATCTGTTCATTTTCTTGGGGTCTTCAATAACAATCAGGATTCATGACAGGTTATTTCCGTAGGTCAAGGTTTCCATTTATGTTTTTAACAATAGGCAAAAGATAAATGCAAGCAATTTGACTTGTCCTCTGTTTACAGTGATAATGTGTTGTGATAAAGCTTTGGAACAACTTTGGAGTGAGATGGCTGTAAAGCATTACAAAAATAGTTAAACAGTCTAAACGACAACCAGAGAAAGACCTCTGTCATGGGACAGAGCAGGAGCAGGGGACCCAAATGTGAAGCAAATAGATAGGCAACACACTAGATAGGACTTATAGTCTGGGACCCAAGCCAAAGTCAAAAAGCTGGGGAGTCTATCCTCGGGAGCGGAAGGATAGAAGCACTTGTGCAAACGCTAGGATATCGGTACAAGCAGGCACACTCAGAAGGATTTTGGGACTCGCACACTCACAGGGCTGGGGACCGGGAGATACGCTCAATCAAAATCACACGAGAGGAAACTCAGGCACACAGGGAAAAAGCAGGGCAGAGAGGCACTCGGTAAGAGGACATTAGGTCAGCTTCCTCACTCTGAAGGAACCCATTGAACTGGTTAAGAAGGCTAGGTAATTAGTCACAACCAGACATAGGAGTGAGACAGAACTGCATCAGTACTCCAGCGAGGGAGACCAGACGAGGGGGCGTGGCTGTGGTACAGGCTCCTCATAACCTCACTTTTCAATAGATAACATAGATTAGCTCATGAAACTCCACTGATTATTCAGGACCATTTGAAGGATTTTAGGTGCTCAAGTCAAGCTTTATGGCTCCCAAGGTTGTCTCGTCCATGGCTGTAACCTTCATGACACTTGAAGCATTTCCTGTTTTCACCGTCATTGTCTGAGAAGCACCACGATAGCTGGAGAAGATGCCTTTTGCTTTGTTATCTAATTAAAGCCTATGTACATCAATCCATCTTCTATAACTACTTTTGCAACGCAGAGTCACCAGGAACATATCACCAAAAGCACAGGTAATGAGGGAGGGAGATCCCTGGAGTACTCAGAATAAACCCACGGGATCGCAGAAACCCTAACCCACAATCCTGGAGGTCGAAGGCGACGCAGTGAGACCTCATGCCCACTTCCCTGCATAATTACCCAAACAAATATACTAATATAAATAACATAGGAAGCATAAATGGCAAACATTTGTGGATATTGCTCACTGGAATGCAAGCACAGGAAGCAAGTTTGTGCAACTTCTACCTCTTAAAGATCCTATGGCAAAATAAAGCCAGTTTATGAAAGCACATGATTCCTAGCCTTGTGTTCACAAAACATTATTTTACATTCATCATTATTATAGAGCAAAATTGTGAAAGATGACAAATGCGAAACCAATCAGCTGGTGTGCTTACAGGACAAACAAATTATGAAAATACAAATGTTGTATTCAGTTCAGTTTAATTTATTGTTATATAGCACCTTTCACGACAGAGTGACAGCAGCAATAGTTTCAGTGTCTTATGTGTTAAGGTGTGGGTAAGCTCAACTGAAGTAACAGGTGTTCAGGATTTAAAGACTGAGACCGATTTGATATCCTGAATATGAGTTGGGAAACTGTTTCATGATATAGGGGCCCTGTAGCGAAAGGCTTTACTCCCAACTGTTACTTTATTCATATGTCAGATGTCAAGGAAGCCTGCATTCTGTGATCTGACACAGTGTATGACGCACCTTGTGAACATGATTCAATTCTGTTAGGTAGGCAGGTGCTAAATTTTTGAATGCCTTATATTTAAGTTGGCAGCCAGTGCAGGATACTGGAGGGGTCATGTGATCAAACCTGTCCTGTGTCCCAGTAACAATTTGAGCTGCTGCATTTTGAAAAAACTGCACCATTCTTAATGTGCAGTGTGTGCTCCCAAATAAAGCATTGCAGTGGTCTAACCTACTGTTTATTAAATCATGTATTAGTTTGTTAATGTTTTGAATAGTAAGGAAACATCATAGTTTGGCGATGTTACATAGCTGAAGGGACCACACATTCAGTACTGCCTTGTCTATCTCAGGATGATGTCAAACAACAGAAATAAACTTACAAGACAAATTTTGATTTTGTCTTTTGGCAGTTTCTTCTATATTTTGTGTATCTGTATGAGATGCATATGCTCCCCCAGTAAACAACCTCAACAACAATAGAGACCCATAAGGTGTCACTATAAAGATCATGACCCTACATTGGACCTCCACATCAGGAACTAACTCCATTTGAAATGGAAAGGACAGCTTTGAGTTGAGTTCTGAAAGGACTGTGATTGAAGCAAAGAGCAACATGTTATTTTTTTTTTTTTTGCAGAGTAGAAATGGAACATATTGGGTTTCTCTTCAGCTTAGTTTGGGGTAATGACAGGAGGGAGATGGTCAGACATATGTGTGGACTGGTAAGCAGCGGCAGTAATAAATATCCTTCACAGCCCTCTACTCCAGTTTGTTTAGTTTTCAACTACACAAGGGCTCAGTCTCTCCACAGATATGAAGAAGAGTTCTTTCAGAGTCACAACTTCCCTAAGATGGAATTTCCCCAGCTCTACCTACTTACGCTTATTTAAATGAAGTGTTCCAAAAATCCTTCCAAAAGTCAAGTGATTTATTTTCCATGTTAGGAATATATGGTAAAAATCAAAATCTTTTATGAAAGATACAAATAACTGTTAATGAGGCACAAAAAGTGCCTTGCAATCCTAAGCAATAACCATTATATGGTCATAACCTTGCCATATAAAATGTGTGCCTCATAAAAAGACCCTCTATAGGACATAAAAAGGCAAGCAGTGAGCGCTGCACTCACCTTACTTTTGTCTGGCAATGATGTGACCAGAATAAAGGCAATGTTGGCATATTGCACAGGTCGCGTTTCAGCGCGTCGGCCTGCTGCACAGCCCTCGTTTCAGCGCGCCGGCCTGCTGCACAGCCCTCGTTTCAGCGCGTCGGCCTGCTGCACAGGCTCCGTTTCAGCGCGTCGGCCTGCTGCACAGCCCTCGTTTCAGCGCGCCGGCCTGCTGCACAGCCCTCGTTTCAGCGCGCCGGCCTGCTGCACAGCCCTCGTTTCAGCGCGCCGGCCTGCTGCACAGCCCTGCTGCAAAGGCTCCGTTACAGCGCGCCAGCTTGCTGCACAGTCTCTGTTTCAGCATGCTGGCATGTTTTCCTCAGAATAATCCATCTTGTCACACCCATAGGAAGGGGTCATTTCCAGGACATTTGCTATTCTATTTACCTGACAACTGCAGGCCTCAGCCAATGTGTGAATAATTTTTGGCCAAAGGACGTAATGCAAGTCCAATTACCCAAAGTACCCAAGAGAAAAAAGATGAAATGCTGCTCGCATTGTTTGTACTGTATTGTTGTATTGTAATAAAAAAGCCAGTGAACAGCACAGGAGATGCGGAGGTCTTGCTAGTATCTCTCTCTAATAAAATAGAAATTCTCCCTTTTCAGGTCTTCTTTCAGGGCCCTGGAAGCCACGAGGAAGGGCAAAAGGAAATGCAAAGTAACTGCAGTCTTTTTATCAAAATTAAATTCAATTGTAATTAAAGGAAAAAATGAGAGACTGCCAAATACAGTGGAAATCCATATTTCACATCAAAGTGGTCTTAATGGTGATATCTGAGGTCCAAAATTAAGCAGGTAAATCCAATGAGTCAATTACAACCAACGCACTGGTTTAGTATGCATGTGCTAGCTAAGCTGCATACCCATTAATTGTTAAGGTGCTTTGTCTAAAAGGTGTGTTCCTTTGATCTCAATTGCAGTGTAAAAATGCTAAAGACCAAAGCTGGAGACCAGCTGGCATAGTAGCTTACTCTCTAGGGTATGAAGACTAACCACCCTTGTTTATTCAACACTGAACATAAAGGCAAGCTTTTATCCCGATTACGTTTAACAAATATAAAATTATACCCTAAAGGCCTATTTATAGATTGTGTTTAATAACTTAAATATCCAGTCCAGCTGTAGTTTAAATATTTGGATGGAATAAACATGTTGTTGGATAAAACTTACCTAAAATAAAATAGGTTAATAAATAAAACCTGACCATATTTTGGCCATTCACTTGGCTACTGCTTCCAGTTAAATTGACTGTGAACAGCAAAAGATGACTCCTAAATCTGAACGGTTGTACCAGCTAAGATTCCAAATATGACATAGTGAAATGGTTATTCAGACATGTCGACAGACTCATTGCCTTTCTGTTCCTAACTATTTTGGTGTTTGCAGTTTTATCAATGAATAATTTCAAAACACATTCTGTTTTCTCTGCTATACTGAAATGGCTCCAAACTGTGGGTGACATGGAATGCAGTTGAAAGATTTAAAAACATTTTATCTACTTTTTAACTAGTTTATCGTTTTAGTATGCCTTAGAAGTTGAGGTAATGTCGCATTTCACTATAACACTTTCTTTTTTTAATGATTCTCATGTTTGTGAGAATGCCCAAATATATATATGTAGTTGGAAATGCACTACACCATTACCTTATATACGAGTCCATTTTCCATGTTTAGCTCATTGCTAAAAAGTCATTAAGGGCATAACCCTCTTTTCTTGCTTTATGAATTACTTAGACTTCTTCCAAAGCCGTGCCTTCTTTTTCACGTTATGTGTGATAGGCGTGGCCATGCTTATGTGGGGAGGATTAATAGATAAAAAGATTTTGCACAAACAAATTTAGAAATGAACCACTATTAAATCATGCTCCTGACATTTACAAAACATACATACCCAGAAATTAGTTATAATTGAACATTTACAAGCGCTTTAGTAAATACTTCACGAGACAGGAGTAAGGTTTCTCTGTAATATATTTCTAAATTTTATTGTCAGTGAAGCTTTTATTGACTAATTATCAAATAATTGGTACCACTTTATTAATAGTTAAAGAGCAGATCTTAAACTAACCTGGGCTTCATGATTCAGCTGTTTCAAATTCAGCAATAAAGAAAATGACACTAGCCACAACTAATGTCCACAGACTAGGCAGTATTGTTAACTCTGTGTAAACATGATACAGGTTATTTTCATCACCTTAATCTTCTGGTTCTGTCCTATATGATCTTTTTTCTCAGTTTATTGTTTTCACTGTACATCTGAAAAATGCTACATTCACAGAGAAGTGGGTAGTATTAGTATTATTTTGTATTTAAAAACATTAAAACACAAGGAACAAAAGGAAAGAAGGCAAATTTTGACATCATTGACATGACATCATTAGATGACCAAAGCACTTGAGCTGGACTTTTCCAAATGGGAGCCAGTGCAACCAGTATTAAAAAGGCATTTATATCATGTAACTTCAAGCAAACCAAATGTTAACTCACCAGTGACCTCAAGGGGTCTATAAGCCACAGGAAAAGTCAGCAATTTCCCCACATACTGTATATTAAATTATTTGAGTCTTTTGGGATTGGTAAGATCGTTTCATGTTATGACCCAGGGAAACTAATGAAATACCATACAAGTATCATTGTAAATATATGTTTTAATTTATTTAAAAAAAGAACCAAGTTCAAAGTCAAATGAATTGCAGAGGTCCAAATTAGTGTCATATCAAATTTGATTTGTCAGGTGGAGTCCCAATTAACATCAAGCAGAATTAGGAGTTACACCACACTGACCTCACGAACACCAGCTGACAAGAGTCATGTTATTTCATGTCTGAAGACATTAAATAGCTTATATTGATGGCACACAGCTTATGGTATTATATTAAGCTGCTACAATTAATGTATTTTAAATTAGCATTTGCAAATGCCCTTATCAGGCAGGGGGAAAGCAGCCTGACAAAGATTTTTAAAATACTGACCAAACTTCCAGGCCTACATACCGTGGCAAAATAACAAAATGGGGGTGAAACCTTACATAACAGGGCACAAATAATATAGTATTAAGCCACTACTTATGTGTTAATTAACCACAAACTAAGTCTTAGTTACATAATTGTGACATTCAGCCCCACTCTGCATGTCTGCTCCCTATGTTTCCCTTGGGTGGGGCTTCTAATCAGCGGCGCCTGAAGCTTGTTCATCTTACCTCTTGTTCCTGCCCTCTTGTTAACCAGCCATAGCTGCCTTGCGTTTACTCCTCTGGTAGTCATGTATATTAGCGTCTCAGTTGTGTGTTCCCCGTGTAGTTATTGTTCTCTGTTTACATGTGCTGTCCTGCCAATTCCCCATAATGACCCCCCTGTTTACCCACAGCCTGTATCTGGGTCATCCTTCTCTATCTGTAGATGTGTCAGAATGACCGTAACTAAAAAATGATCCTGCTGTCCTTTTTTGACTCCAGACAAGGATTCAACTGCCTTCATTTTCCAGGTCATCCCTGAAAATGCTCACCTTTGTGGCAGATGCCTGTACTGGCCCATGTCCACTTTAGGCTAAGGTGCCATGAGACTTCTTTTAGGTTTTCCAAGAGCTATTGGAGGAACTCCTGTTGCGGGAGTCCCCCGAGGATAGGGTGCCCAGATAATCCATGTCATGGAGGACACTGAGTTACTTCAGGTTTTACAAACTACTTTCAAACTGAAAGGCTCCTGTGCTCAGCTAAATAGTTCAGCTCTTCTTGCACTTTGACTGGTTTGTTTCCTTGACTGAACTCATCCAGCTGTTTCACATTAGCATTAGTCACACATGCATGATTATAGGAGACTGACCAATAAGCACACAGCAAGAACTCAGTGCTAAAGTGAATTGAAATGGTAATTTACAATTCCTGTCCTAGCTCAGTGTCCTCCCTGACATGGGTTATCTGGTCACCCTACCCAAGGGTAGTGATTCTGTTGCATCAGATCAGGAAGGGACTGCTGGCCATCTCCCCAGCCTCCTCTTTGCCAGCTGTACAAAAGCTAGTTGGGGCACTATTGGTGCTACCTCAGCAGGTAAGAGTGGTGGCCCTTCCTGACCTTGAGGCACACTGAATCCCAGCCATCAGAGGATGAGCACCCTGCCATGATCTGGATGTCCTGATACCAGAGCCCAGCCCAGAAGGGGCCACTCTGACTCCGCCCACCACTTCAAAACTAGGTTGGTGAAAGCAGAAAAGGGGGGCGTGATCTGTCTCAGGTCCTACCTTGCCTGAACCAGACAAGGATGAACTCACTGCTGCGCCCTTTGCTCCTGCCGTGGTTTTTTGCATCCCTAGAACCTGTCCTCACTTTCTGTGCCCGGCCCAGAGGAGGCCGTGGTTGTTGCTGCGCCCAGCCCAGCGGGTCCGCCGCTCCGCAAGTGCTTGGCCCAGAAAAGGACACTGCTCCACTAACGTTTGACCTGAGAGGAAAAAGCCGCCACACTATGGACCAAAGGAGGTGAGTTTGTCGCTTCGTTGCTAATGCCTTGCTCGCTGCCCAAGGCCCCTGCTATGTCTGGCTTGCCTTCAGAGGATCCCGCTGTGCTCTGCTCTCCAACAGGGATACCTGCCATGCTCCTACCTGCCAGCAGCTGTTGCCTTGCCAGCCTGCTCGCCTACCTGCTTGCCTGAGGCTACCACCTCGGCAGCTCCTGCCTCTGCAGCCATCGCCGCCCCATCGGCTCCTGTCTTGTCAACTGCTGTCGATGCTTCCTCATTGGCTTCTTCAGGCCCCTCACTCGAGTGCACCACAGCATGACAGGTTCCTTCCCAGAGCCCTACATAAAATGGCTGGGGACCGCGTCATCAGCTTCTGCTGGCCACCACAAGTCCTGTTCATGACCCACCAGCAACTGACCTTTCGGTGGCTGCTGTCGGCCATTCCCAGCTCAGTCAGGCCCAGAGGAGGAACTTGAATCTGACCCTCTGGGCATTGCCCTTGCACTTTGTGGACCCCCCGACGAAACCCCACGACCCTTTGATGCCAGGCTCAAGAAGGGCGACCATTGTCAACGGTGGTCCAAAAAGGGGTTGTATAGGTTGAGTGTGTCTCCCAAAAAGGGAGATGGGGACACATGGTCCATGCTAGATTGTCATGTCCAGTTCCTGCCCTGTAGGCCCCTTGGGGTCCTGTCCCAGCCCCTGTCGTGGTCTCTGCTCTGGACTAGGGGAATCCCCAGCACCCTTTAACCCTCTGGAGGGTTAAACCCGCCAGTCGGATATGGCAAAGATTTAGGTTTTTGAAAAGTATTTTTGAAGTTTATTTTAACAAAAAATAGAATAATAACTCTAAGTGGTCTCAGATTATTGGTGCTGAGTTTGTGCTGAATAAAAGCACATGTAACACTTTGCGATAAATGTTTTTTAGATAGGTGAAATATTTTAAAATGTCAAGGCATGTCAGACTACTTCTAAAGTGGCGGAGAGGCCTCAGACTCCAGAGGGTTAACTCAGACCAGACTGGCCTGCCGGTGTTCCCCAGTCTGAGTCTCGGCAGCACCCTCTTGTCCCTGTCCTGCAGGTTTTCCCAGCCCTGTGGGCCTGGAAATGCCTTCCTGTCCTTCGGGGCCCTCATGTCCAGGTTCTTGCCCTCACCCCAGACCTAGTCCACCTTCTGCAGTCTCCAAGATACAACTTGGAATTTAACTGGGGGTGCAGAGGGTGTGCAATTGCACCCCAAACTCGTCAGATAAATGCTATTTGAACATATTCCATAAAATTATGTTGTAAAGTTTTATATTTGAAAATGTAGCTCGTATTAGTCTATATCCATGTGAAATTATTCTAAATGTTTTTTTGCGCAATTTTTATCTTTTTTTGGCAATCTGGGGAACAAAGAACACACTAAGGGACTAAAGGTAATAGACTGGCCAGCCACCTCCTGGTCAAAGCAGAACACAGAAGCAGGTTGGATGGGCGCTGACCCTGACAAACCTGCTCAGAGTGGGTTAGGCATGCAGCGTTAATTACTAAAACTATATACTCCATTTAGAAATGAGCTACGATTCGTAGTATGCAAAATTTGGAAGTAGGCCTCAAGAAACTTCACTAAGACAGTAAACCCATTTCGTAGTACATCCCTCTGGTTCTTCAGGTTACTGTGGCCCCACATCACTGTCACTTGTGATCCTTTGTAATATGCTTAAAGGGCTTGAGTCCACATCTGTGTGCCAGCTGAAGAAAAAACCTGCCCACACGGGACTGTGCAGTTTGTGGTATTCCATTCTATCTGGGCTTGTGTACTGTGTCCAGAGCCTGGGTAATGAAGTTTGATTTTTCTATAGCTCTGTGCTGTTGTCATGATATTGCTTATTGTGTACAACAAAAATAAAATGTATTGTGTAAACTCGTGACTTGTGACTGCATGTTTTAGTTTGGGTGCAATTGTAGGAAATAAAATCCACTCAATACTGTACACTAGCAGTTTACATCTATTATGTATTTAACTTCCAGCAGTAAAAATGCAAACAGTAATTTACTACCATTATAAACAGGGCCATGAATTTACTTACTTTTATTAAAATAAATAGGTTTATGCAAACAAACCATGTCATATAATGGCATACTAAAATAAAATTTAATTTTTTTTTTTTTAGGGAGAGAACAAGAGCAGTTCAGGAAATTAACAATGAACTTAAGTTTTACAGAAGCCTTGTTCTTGTGAGGATCATGGAACTGTTTGAGTGCCAGATACTGTTTGTCCCACATGAGCATATCTAACACAAGACAATGAACCATCTTATGTACATCAAAGGGTCTAATGTGAGCAACCTTCAAATGAAGCTTCCCAAGCATATAACAGCATTCAGATGTCAATTCACATCCTACATACGAGTATATAAAATCCAGCCGATTGTTACTTCCATAATGCAGATGTCTAGCTATAAAGAATGGGATAATCTCTACATTTACCATCCTGCATGTCCGTGATAAGGGTTTGATTTATCAGTGGTTGGGGGAAGATGTGAAATATCACATGTCAGTGTCATGCCTGTAAAAACACAGGCAGCAGAGAACAGATTAGCCACCTGTCCGCAGCTCTGCTAAGGATAAGAGGCTCCATCGGCTCTTATAAAACATGAAACGAGCAAGGAACTATACAATTACCATGTACAAGAAAGAAAAAGTCAAGATAGCACAGTGTATAACCTTGAGGTTAACACACAGGTAAGTATTAGTTATGTTGGAAAATAAAATTTGTGCTGCACTACAATGACAGGTACGGCATCCAAGTTGATCCTAAGAGACTTGGTTGAGTTAATGGTCCACAGAATTACCGCATGCTGAAATGATTTAGGGACACTGGAAGATCACCCTGCAAAACATGTGAATCTTAAAAAGAATAGTCTGAATGGCTCTTAACATTTTCTGCACAATCTGAAAAATAAAACAATCTAAGGAGAACAGGACATTGTTTCTTGAAGCTGGCTTTTATCTAATGTGTGTAAACAGTGACAGAAGCTGACTTGTACTTTAATAGCCATTGACATTTTAAATTATCCTTCATTAGTTTCTATTGATGAGAATAATTATTAGTAGAGACCGATGTTGCATTGTAAGATAGATGCCCTTACTTCACTGATTTGTATCTGTATTCTCTTGCCAAGTCCTCCAAATCACCTGAGGGAGCCTGAAGGCCACAGGATTTGCACACAGAAAGACAAGCAGAAAGAGAACAAAGACGACTGCATGATGGGCATTCACAAGTAAATCTGTACCGGAAAGCAGACTTTTGGCTTTACAGACTCCAACAGCATGCTGTCGGCAGTAATGTTTCCCTTTTAGGGCTCACCAAAATAGAAAAATATGAATTACCAAATTTAAACTACAAGCCTGGCTATGTCTTGAGGATGAACTAGTTAATGTGATTCCATTTCCATGTGCCCTCAAGCCAAAATGATAAACAACACAGTCATTCCTGCTTCCTCACCATTTCTTAATTTATCTCCTAAAAACACTTGCGCAGAGACAAATTCCAATTACCCTTGCTAAAGCATGCAGAGGCCATTGGTTACCTCCTAGCATGTTATGATACACTAAAAGTCCCAGCTTATCATTCATAAGCATCTGATGAATTACCCTCCATAGAGCCTTCCCTGCCACTCAGGTTCCACCTCGGAGAATTATGCTAGGCTGTTTCTCCATCCAGAAAAAGGTCATGCCCATGCTGACCCACACTGGCCTTATTTCTTAAAATCTTGTGATGCTTAATTAACCTATTTGAGGGATATACAGTGAGCGAAATAATTATTTGACCCCCTGCTGAATTCTTAGCTTGACCCATTAATAAATAAATGAGAAGTCTATAGTTTCGCTGGTAGGTTTATTTTAACAGCAAAATATAGATTATCAACAAAACAAGCAATAAAATATCATCAAGTAACAGTTACAAACCAATTTGTCATTCATCTCAGGAAATAAGTATTTGTTCCCTTGGAACACATGCTATAGTGCTTGGTGGAATAACCACTGTTTGGAAGCACAGCTGTCAAACGTTTCTTGTAGTTGATCACCAGGACTGCATGTAGATCATCAGGAATTTTCATCCACTCCTCTTTGCAAACCACCTTCAAATCTTTGAGGTTTTTAGGCTGTCACTTGGATAAACAAAGCTTGAGTTCCCTCCATAGGTTTTCTATGGGATTAAAGTCCGGAGACTGGCTAGGGCACTCCATGACCTTAATATGCTTCTTCTTGAATCACTCCTTTGTTGCCTTAGCCGTATGCCTAGGGTCATTGTCTTGCTAGAAGACCCAGCCGCAATGCATTTTCCGTGCCCTGGCTGAAGAAAGGAGGTTCTCATCCAAGATTTTACAGTACATGGCCCCTTCCATCTTTCCTTCGATGCGGTGCAGTCGTCCTGCACCCTTGGCAGAAAAACACCCCCAAAGCATAATGCTTCCAACTCCATGTCTGATGGTAGAGATGATGTTCCGGAGGTTATTGTCAGCATTCTTTTCCCTCCAAACACGGCGAGTAGAGTTGATGCCAAACAGCTTGATTTTGGTCTCATCTGACCACATGACATTCCTCCAAGCCTCATTGGAATTATCCAGGTGTTCACTGGCATGCTTCAGAAGGGCCTGAACATGGGCCCTCTTGAGCAGTGGTACTTTGCAAGCAATGCAGGATTTAAAATTGTAACAGCATGATGTGTTACCGATGGTTTTCTTGTTGACTGTGGTCCCTGATGCTTTGAGATCTTTAATGAGCTCCTCCCATGTAGTTCTGGGATTAGCCCTCACCATTCTTATGATCATTGATGCCGCATGAGATGAGATCTTCATTGGGGCCCCAGACCGAGGGTGATTGACAGTTATTTTGTCTTCCATTTGTGAATAATTTACCAACAGTTGTCACTTTCTCACCAAGCTGCTTGCTGATGATCTTGTAGCCCATTCCATATTTGTGAAGGTCAACAATCTTGTCTCTGATGTCCTTAGACGTGTCTTTCATATTTCCCATGGTGATAAGGTTGAAGGTGTAGACAGGTTAGTGACCCAAGAATACTGTTTAACAAAGTAATGTCTTTAAATGACAATGCTGGCTTGGTATCTGTTAATACTTAATTAAGCACTACTTGTATTGTGTTAGTACACATGTACTTGACCTAATTTCTTGCTGGCTTGTAGGGGATCAAATAATTATTTCTCTAGATAAATGACAAATTGATTTGTACCTGTTACATAATGATTTTTTCTTGTTTTTTTTTTGTTGAAAATCTATCTTCTTGTGTTAAAATAAACCTACCAGTGATAGACTACTCATTTCTTTATAAATGGGTCTATTTAGGAATTCAACAGGGGGTGAAATAATTATTTCCCTCACTGTATATATAGCTGATTTTGATGGTGAATACATTCATTTTTGACCCATACACCAACCGAATGCAAAGAAATAAAAACCTGAGCATGGATACCCAGTTGTTAGTATTGTATACATGTATAAAATACTGTTGAATGCGTATGGATATTACAATACAAACCCGTACAAGGGGAATTTGTAGATGTGACAACATAATATTTCTTTATTAACATACAGTAATGGACCAGTAATGGATTTCACATAATCTGCCTCTCCCATCCATCTGACTTTTTTTACTGATGATTTTCAGCACAGGTGACTCTCTTAGCTATTTGCACCATGGTACATGTAATATGTCCGGTTTTCACAGAAGGGCCGTGATTGGGCAGTTAGGCTCGTTCCTTTGGAGAGTGAGCACAGTAAGCTTGACGAGAGTGACAGTGAAGAAGAATGGACACCAGAATCAGGTTTGTGAGGCAGTTAGGAGGTGTGTGTGTGTGTGTGTGTGTGTGTGCGTGCGTGTGTGTTTTTGGTGAGCGGGTATACCTTATCTTATGGGGAAACAATGTCCCCACAACGTGATGAATACCCGTTTTTTTCCCCTCAAAAAACTCAATTTAATAAAAATCAGTGACTGCAATGAAAAAATAAAAAATGCAAAAATTGGTATTTTGCTTGGTTACTTATGGTTATGGTTAGGGCTGGGTAGGGGTTAAGGTTGTCATAGTTAGCGTTAGCATTTTTCCCATGGAAATGAATGAGGTAGGTCAAGATGATCCCAGTGGCTAAGAAGCTGGCTGTAGATGGGCAGATGATCCCATCCAAGGGAAGAAACAGACCAAAGCAACTACACAGGGAGAGTCGCACAGGCCGCTAAGCTAGCAGATGTGGGAGCAAGTGACAACACTGTCTTCATCGACAATATGTGTCTGCCGTGTGCTCATGCAGGCTTAGCAGAGAATTCACTGCTTAGGTGCAGATTGTGGCAACACACTATCAGGTGTCAACTTGATGTGTGATGCTGAGCTAAAGAAACTGGTCGTGGATATTTTTGACAGAAGATGGCTATGGTTGGAGAAGCTGCCTTGCACGCTGTGAAAGTGTTATGATAATTGCTCTCCTGAGTGATCACGCTGGAATTCACCCAATCATTGAGGTTGACAGATGGGATAGCAAATGAAAGGTGATCACCAAAGTCCCCTGACCTGCTGCGCTGAAAGAATATAACAACAATATAGGTGGGGTGGGCCTACTTGACTTGCTGATTGCATTGTAAAAGAACAAAATCAGACCAAAGAAGTGGTAGCTCCGGCTGGTTTTCCACTTCCTGGATATGACCATTGTCAGGTCTTGACTACTCTTTAGAATCAATTGTGACTAGGCCTGTCACAATTATTAAATTTTTTCATGATTGCAATTATTTGAGCAGACCTCAATTATGTTGCATGATCGCTAGAATCATTTCCATTCACCTCTATAAAAATAGCTGGATGAAAAGGCAATGACATATTTCTATCACTATTTCCACAGATCAAGTATATGGATCAGGTAGTTACACAAACCACCACTTGCCCTATTTGTACCTCTCACATCTGCGTACGTGCACGTGCAAACAGTGCCCAATTTGTACTACTCCATTTCATGACATTTTATTTCTTTTCACTACATCACTTCATTTTACGGAGGGCTTATGAGCATTCTCCACCAGCCTAGAATAGGATATTCAGCCAGATATTCTAATTTTGGATTCCTTGTCTTCTCTGTCTGTTTAATAGAAGTTCTGCCTAGCACCTGCACTGGTGTCTGAGTGCATATTTATGGGTCTCATTAGGTACCCCAGTATGTTATTTTGTCAATTTTTTTTCTGATCCCACTGATTTCGAGCGATACAAATATGGCGGAAACAAACACAAAATATGCCAGACATTCATATTTCAGTTCACAGTGAACCAAAGCTATAAGTATACCAAAATACCATGTTGCTGAATAGCAGCAATTTCAACTGATGGAAATATAAACTAACATTTCAGATATTGGATATTTAGGTAATAGTACTGATCAAAAAACAGGAAGTAGATGACTGAAGTGAACACTTAAAATGTCAGTCAGCAGGGTCATTAACACCAGGGGTCACTATCACAATTCACAAAGCCGGATCTCTCGCTTAGCAAGATAACTTGTCGTTTATGTTTTGCCATAAAATAGCTGGGTGAATGGATCAGGGAGTGCCAGAAAATGTAATTTGGTGTACGCTTCCTCAAAAATGCTGTGCGTACACAAACATGCGAGGAACAAATCAGGCGGGTGATGTGGATCAGGTAGTGACAAAACCAACTGTTTATCTCAAGGCATTTAACTTATTATTTGTCATTTATGTCTTATCTGCCTCCCCAATTTTTTTTTTACAAACCTTAAAAAGCAAAGAAAAATGCCATCCATCCATCCAGCCACCATCTACCGCTTATCTGGGTTTGGGTCACAGGGGCAGCAGTCTGAGCAGGGATGCCCAGACCTCCTTCTTACCAGCCACCTCCTCTAGCTCCACCAGGGGAATACCAAGGTATTCCTAGGCCAGCTGGGAGAGATAATCTCTCCAATGGGTCCTGGGTCTGCCCCAGGGTCTCTTCTTGGTTGGACAGGCATTAAGGAGGCATCCTAGATAGACACCCAATCCTCCTCACCTGGCTCCTTTCAAACAGAAAGGGTTTTTACTTATATGTTTTAGTTCAATGCCAAAAAATAGCTCTTCTTCTTCATCATGCGTATGTGTCTTATTAAACTATGATTAGGCTTACTCTATAATAGTGTTATAAAATGAACAGAAAAAGACAATTAAATAATTGGTCACAATTATCTGTATGACAATTGATTGTCAATTAAAATTTTGTGATTGTAAAAGCCCTAATAGTGACAGCACTGGCATGAGAAAGAAGGAGCAAATGAGGCCGTACGCTTTCAAATCATACATTGCAGAAGGCCTCTGCAAGAGTGGAAACAGTCTGGAGCACAAGAGAAGTTATCCTAGGTCCAGAGCCACTGGTGACTATGAGGAAAAGAAGAGAAAAAGACCGGCTGCGCGCATTCCAGTGCCTGTTGTGTGCCAGGACATCACAGGCCATTGGATGATTATGGCTAAAAAAGGGGAGATATTAGGTACCAGGATGCAAAGGTACACCAAAAGTCAAATGCCCAAAATGTAACATTCACCTCTGTTTCACATCCATCAGCAACTGATGGTAATTTGGTCATTTAGTTTTTGGGTTAAATGCCTGTCAGAAATATGAGAGGATAGTAGATTGTTTGATGATTTAGTATTAAGCTTTATATTGTGACTGATAAATCATTTCAGGTGAATATTTCTTACATTAAAATGTACTTAATCATAGATATTGCTTGTTTCCTCCTTATCCCACTCATTATCTGTACTATAAAAAACCCTCAAAGCATATTGCTGCCTTCAGGTGGTGGTGCTGGCGGGGGATGGGGGGGGCGAGGGGCAGAGAGGACAAATTTTATGATTGATATATTATCTGGGACCCCCAAGCTCGCTAGAAGTGGGGTAAAAGATTTTTTTTTCTTAAAAAATTCAAATTCATGCCATAGGGATGAATATATTTGCTTAGTTTTATTAGTTATACTTTTTCAAGAGGCACAACCCCAAATCCCTAAATTGAATATGAATATTAATATATTAATATTTTAAGTCATAAAACAAAATTAAACTAACCAAATCTGACATACAAAAGTAGCCTAGGCTGGAAACAAAAGGCAAACTGCTGCTGGGTTAATCTTCAACTTTTTTTAGGACTCAGCATTTCTGCATTTTTGCCAAACAACATCCAGTATCCTGATACAGCTCTCCAGCAGGTATCCTTTTAACTTAGTTCTTTTCGCTGCCTTCAAAGGAACCAAACTAGTATTGCTGGTAATTTATCACAAAGAATGAACATTGGAAATGAAACAATTCCTAATCCATCTAGTGACCTTATAAGTAAGCTATAATAATAAATATCAATATGTATAATTTCACGTACATGTATGCCGTATGGTATATCTTACTTTGTCAGTTTTTTGTGTTTTTGTGTGTGATGTTATTATGCACAAGCACTGGAAATGTGCACAAAATGTTTACAACATGCTTACAAATGTGGATCTTTTAACTTGTGTAGTGAAACACACTTAACACTTTCTACTATTTGTGCCAATGTTTAACAAATACATAGCATAATATACATGTATATTGTGAAATACCACTCTAAATAAGAAGACAAAGGTGTTAGAAAGTTGATCAAATCAATTTAATTCTCTAAATACATGACATTTCTTTTTCGTCCCACTTCAATGAAAATTCAAGGAAATCAGCCAGTGTTGATAACATACAGTACACTGGCAGTAAATGTGTGGAAATGACTATGTTTACTTACATGATATCTCGCAGTGATCTTGCAGTGATCTTTGTATCTTACGTTTCTTCGCTCCGCTGGCATGCTCGTTTCACTCACCAAGGGAACCAAAAAATTTTACGTGGTTTTTCTAGAACACAGTGTCCTCTGCCCCTAAGCATTGTGATGTGGAAGGGTCGACTCTATTAAAATTCATCTTGTTTCTGTGTAATAAATGAAAACTGCTAAGTGAAAAGTCAAAGGGGGCTATTAATGTGTAGATTAATAATGATGATGTGTCGTTTTAATGCCACCAAATTAAGTTTTTTAAGTTTTATTAAATGAGGCAAGAGGCAAATATGCCAGCTGTCCACTTTGCAGTATCATGCAGTGCACAGACAGCAGGGGCTACAGGAGCCCAGCAGCTGCATACAGAGCAGAACAAGGTGCATGAAGCAGAATGTAAAAGGCAGGAAGGCCCAAATAAAGGATTTCACTCATGTTTCTTAGTTGGACAAGAACCGAAATTTTTATCAAATCAAATGCATGTTTGACAGTCCACATCTACTTGATAACAATAGACAAAGAAGACCGTGCAATATGTCACTATGATAGCATAAGTAAGTAAAAACAGGGCCATCAACCTGATCTGGTCAAAGCTACTTCTCTGCATTTCAGCAGATTTTATTTCAAGGTGTCCTTATAGGTGGATTGTGTTTAGCAATCATTTGATAATCAGCACAGGCCCATGGCTAATTATATGGAGTAGTGTTTTTTTTGGTCACGGAGTGTGTGGCAACCACCATAGCCCACCTCCCCAGCCAACAATTTTTTTCGTGATGTAATGAGCAAGGGATAATGTGGTTGTGATTTCAGTTTCGCTTAATTGCCTGGTCTATTTAACCAGTCTAGCCAGTTTCCCCAGTACAAGGAAATGTCGACCTATGTCCGACTACCGACTGTTTCAGATCCCTGCTTTTCAGGGTGCCTCATTCTTCCTTTGTGTGGTTTGCCTTGTGTGTTACTCCTGATTTCCGGCCCAATGGTTGTGTGCCCTTCCCTGTGTGTCTCTATTCTCCTATGTCTACACATGAGGCTACCTTCACCCTCAGAACCAACCTACTGGCTTCTCGATATTTGCTTGTTTTTGACCATGACTCTTCCCTCATGTTTTGGCTCCATGTTCCCTCAGCATTTGGGTCCCTTATCCCCCAGGGTGTGTTATTACAGTGTATCCTGAAGCCATTTGAGAACCACAGAAGACAAGGACCACAAATATTTTAGATCATTGTGAACATATGTAGAGAAAGCTAGATGTATTTCCATCAATGAAATATTAATATTTATGCACACATTTATTACATTGCCAACTCACAGGTTTAATTTATTCTCCTGAACTTGCAGTTTATCTTTGAGACACATGCTGAAGATTAAGACAGAAACAGAAGAGTGCCATCTATGGCCACACCAAAGACACCTAGCAAAGAGTGTACCAGGGACACATGGAATTTTTATTTTTTGAGCCAATGATCAGTACAAGTTAGGGTTACCACCTAATCCATGTCAGGAGGAACACTATGAGCTATTTCAGGTTTTAACAAATGCTTGATTATAGGAGACTGACCAATGAGCACACAGCAAGAACTCAGTGCTTATTTACGCTTAAGTGAAATCCAGGTTCTTTTAATTGAAATGGTACTTTACAAATCCTGTCATAGCTCATAATGTCCCTCCTGACATGGAATACAGTCGTGCCGAAAGTTTTGAGAATGGCACAAGTATTGGTCTTCACAAAGTTTGCTGCTTCAGTGTTTGTAGAGTTGCTGCTTCAGTGTTTGTTGTGTTGTTAGATGTTTATAAGGCATACTGAAGTATAATTACAAGCATTTCATAAGTGTTAAAGTGTTAAAGGCTTTTATTGACAATTACATTAAATTTATGCAAAGAGTCAATATTTGCAGCGTTGGCCCTTCTTTTTCAAGACCTCTGCAATTCGCCCCGGCATGCTGTCAATCAACTTCTAGGCCAAATCCTGACTGATGGCAGCCCAATCTTGCATAATCAGTGCTTGGAGTTTGTTAGAATTGGTGAGTCTTTGTTTGTCCACCTGCCTCTTGAGGATTGACCACAAGTTTTCAGTTGAATTAAAGACTAGGGAGTTTCCTGGCCATGGACCCAAAATGTTTTGTTCCCCGAGCCACTTAGTTATCACTTTTGCCTTATGGCACGGTGCTCCATCATGCTGTTAAAGGCATTGTTTGTCACCAAACTGTTCTTGGATGGTTTGGAGAAGTTGCTCTTGGGGGATGTTTTGGTACCATTCTTTATTCATGGCTGTGGTCTTTCACAAAATTCTGAGTGAGCCCACTCCCTTGGCTGAGAAGCAACCCCACACATGAATGGTCTCTGGATACTTTACTGTTGGCAGGACACAGGACTGATGGTAGCGCTCACCTTTTCTTCTCCGGACAATCTTTTTTCCGGTTGTCCAAAACAATCAAAAAGAGGATTGATCAGAGAAAATGACTTTACCCCAGCCCTCAGCAGCCCAATCCCCGTACCTTTTGCAGAATATCGGTCTGTCCCTGATATTTTTCAGGGGGAGTCGTGGATTCTTTGCTGCCCTTCTTGACTCCAAGCCATCTTCCAGAAGTCTTCGCCTCACTGTGCGTGCAGATGCACTCACACCTGCCTGCTGCCACACCTGCCTGTTGCAGCTCTGCACTGGTGGTGCCCCGATCCTGCAGCTGAATCAACTTTAAGGAGATGATCCTGGTGCTTGCTGGACTTTCTTGGGTGCCCTGAAGCCTTCTTCACAAAAATTTTACCTCTCTCCTCGAAGTTCTTGATGATCCATTAAATGGTGCAATTTTACTAGCAGCAATATCCTTGCCTGTGAAGCCCTTTTTGTGCAAAGCAATGATAACTTCACGTGTTTCCTTTAGAGGTGGACAAAGTACTCACATTCATTACTTAAGTGAAAGTACAGATACCACTGGTCAAATGTTACTCTAATACAAGTGAAAGTCGTGCAGTCAAATTTTTACTTAAGTCAAAGTACTGAAGTACTTGCTTTTAAAAATACTTAAGTATTAAAAGTACATTTTCTTTCACCGCATTGGTGCATTATTGGCACAACACATACAACACCTAATGCCTCTGACTAGCTTGTAGAACCTCTAGAATAAGAAATTGGTCAAATGTTACAGAATGAAACACAACCCAAGCTGACAAAGAAAACAAGTCATTTATTTTTAACAAGTCTCAAGACAATCTCACACTGAGCACCACAGGGCTGTGTCCTCACTCCTCAGCCCAGCCCTTTTCACCCTATTCAATAGAATATTGTAAAAATCTACACGTGCATAGAAAATGAATATCTGGATATTTGTTTAGAAAGGATCAATTACTGATGTGAAGAGTAGGGTCACATACCATCTTATAAGAGCAAATCACTAACTCCAAACCAGAAAGTCTGTACATGAATTTACTTAAAATATTCAGTGTCATTGCCATTTATACCAAAATATTTTTTTTGCATTACTTTCATTTAATGGAGAATTTCCTTTATTAATCCCATCCTACTCCCATTCATTCCTCAAATGCCAAGCAAGGCTCTGGTTCATACTAAAACTCCCCATCTTACTTTGTTCAGTTTGTTGTCATGGCAATGGTCGTAATTATTCCAGATAATTATTCCAGCGCTAGTCCATTAGGCTTCTTGTCTTTTTCTGTTACCCCATCTATATTTATCTCTGAGAAATAACATTGGGCTTGATTCTCCCATGCTTGTAAGTTTATTCTCCCATTTACTTAGCCTTGGGAACACCGGCTATGTGGAATAGAGTGCGGATCCACATGATTGTCCACACTGCCCGCATGTGGGCCCACCATAGGCAAGTGTGGGTTTGCTGTGGGCCAGTTTGAGCTGAGCAAACCCACACTAGTTCCACACGGCCCCCCTGTGGGTAAGACCATGCAGGTCCACAGCATTTTTGTCCTTTGGGGCCCCATTGAGGGTTTACATTGGGCAACCCCTGTGTCAACAGCACAGGATAGTTATAACCTCATTTTATGATTATTGATGCTCTAATGCAGGGCTGCTCATTCTTGTTCCTGGAGATCTACCAGCAGAGCTTAGGTACGGCCCTAATTTAACACGCTTGATACAGATAATCAGGTCCTTCAGTAACATCTCAGTATTAGAGCCAGCTATGTCTGACCCTCCACTATAGCTATTACAACAACAACAATAATAATTATTCTTCCTCTACTCTTTTATCGTTAACCACTGATATGTGAAAGTCAGCGCTGCCACCTACTGGAACCTAATCTAATCAATTATTTTGAACATGCATGTCATTGTGCAACGATGCACAAGGTTCCCGCGAAACATAAAAATCTGTGCTACACACACACCGACCACAGCTGTTTGCAGCCAACCCCTGATGACGACATTTACGTCAGATCCCCTCAACCACGACCGAAAGGGCTCACAGAAAAGTGAAGTATGAACTGACCTTTAGGCTGCACTTTTAGATAAACTCGTTAGAAGGAGACTTGAGTTGAAAATGTGACTTCTGGCTGAGGGATGACTTTGACTGTGACTGTGATTCATTTGCAAAACAAAAGGTGTTAATTGGTGCTTAAAAGCAGGTGGCAGCTTGTGTGGGGAGTTGGGGGGGGGCAGGGCTCCTCGCAAGGAGAGTCTCGTTTTTCCAGGAATTCTAGTGCAGTGCTCTCCTTTTCAAACATTTATCAAAAAGCAAATTGTTCCTCCAGATTTTCGTATTGTTCTAAATTTGAAATGTAAAAGTTGCTGTAAATGTTCTGATGTTCCAAACGGATTAACTATTACTGCTAACTGAATTAAATTAAACGAATACTGATTTATAGTTAGGAAAAATTCAGGCTTTAACTTTAATTTCTTTTGTCTTTTGCATGCAAACATCACTGAGCCAGCTCTGCCTTCGACAATGAGGCCTCTAGTGACTGTTGCCAGAGAAAGGTTTTTTTCCCTGTGTTAAAGGAGGCGTGTTCTCGCCCTGTCAGCTGGTGCTTGTAGACTTTTTTGGATCCTCGACATGATGATGTTCAGCCTTGGAGCCTCCCTTTTTGAGTCTTTGATTTTTGGGAGGTACTAATTATAATGGAGTGCCGAGCAACAGCTACATTCAATGAAACTTCAATGGCTCCATCGACCAAATCTGACATTTCGCTCGTCTGCTGACATCCTGTGAGGGTGCTCAGTTCTTTCAGCTCTCTTCCAGTCAGATAAAAAGGCTTTTTAAGGCTTTTTTTTGACATCACCTCATATCTGTGCATCATTTATATTCATGGAGAAATAGGAAAGTGTCTAAGTTCAAAAATCTGTGTACCTAGTTCTGCTGGAGGAAACTGAATTAGCTTTTTGACCTTTAAATACATGCATTGATTCACTGGTTTATTATATACTTCTCAGTAGAGTATACTGTACACTCAGTATGAAAATCTCTGAATTTTACTGCTTTAAAAACCTATGGTTATTAAACTGAATAGCTACTTAAAATGACAAACCAAACAGTTCAGTTTTATCTAAAATTAAAACTCCATAACAAAAAGCAATAGAACATCTACAGCATAAATCCTTCTGTGGTCACATTCAAAAGTAATATGCTCCATCAGTCTCACATTTGTAGCCTCTTTTTCCCTCTCTTATTCATACAATATGTGCTTGGTACAAGCAATCTAAAATTGATCTTTCCACCAACGGATAAAATTGCCACATGACTTCAGAATGGATGGCATTGAGAATTACAGCATACGGCCATTTAAAGTTCAGAATGTCAGCTTTTACATAACAAAGTACATCAGAGAGGAGGCATTATACCTACACTACCCAAATGTACACTACACTCCTGGAAAGAAAATGGCAAGACTTCACATCTATATACAAAAGTCTGGGTCAAATGGTAAAACTACCTTCACTATAAAAGCACTTTCAGGCTATAATCTTTATCCTCAGCTGCAAAATCTATAAATGGCTAACATCATTAATTATGCATCTGTCTTTGTCACAATAGGCATTTCTCATGTAAAGTAAGTAAATGACTGCCACAACTCAACCATACTCCCCCCCCACATCGCCCATGACACATGCACTCCAGGCATGGGAGGTACCACCAGAACCTTGACGGGGTGTACAGGACCAGGGAAACAAGGCACGAGACTGGACCAGCCACACAAGACTAGGGAAACAATAAAATAAGATACATGACATTAACATGACCAAGAGAATAGAAAAGACAAGGACACAACCATACCCAGAAGGGGAAGCAATGGGGTGTTCCACAAAGCAGGATCTCAGTTAGCTGGGTTAACTTAAGCTAGAAGTTATGATTGTCCAATAGGAATCCAGCTAACTGAGAAATTGTGCTTTGTGGAGCACCCCTCACGACAGAAAAATGGAACAACAGACACCAAGACATGCGGAGATGCGGATGTAGACAGACTGGACGGTGCTGGAGATAGTGGGACCATGGTGTTTTCAGAGGGATTGGTGGACATGGTTGAGCTGGAGCAGAGGGAATCTGGGTGGCGGGAATGGGTCTGTGTCCCCGGCAGTCTCTCCAGGATATGGAGAGCTGTTCCAATCCCCCTCCTTGCCATTCCTGGGGTCGGCAGCTAACCAGGGACCCGGGAGATTCTCCAGCAGGACATCCTCCAGCTGCTGGCGAGTTGGGCATCGATGAAGAGGCCAAGGAGCCAGGCTCCAGAGATGCTGCAGGGGTACCGGGCTCCAGAGAGATGCAGGCGAGTCAGCCGCTAGTGGAGCAGGCGGGGCAACTGATCCTGGAGGCACAGGATCTGGCAGGACGGGTCTGGGGAGGCAGCTGAGGTGAAGTGCAGCAAGCAGGACAGGCGATGGTGGTGAAGTTGCAACAGGCACTGAGCAATGCGGCGTTGCAGACTCAGCAGCTGTAGTGGCAGATGCCATGGAGGTAGCAACCTTGAGATCCAGAGCAGTAAACGCAGTGACCAGGGAGTCTGGATCTACGCATGAGGTAACCAGGAAACCCAGAAGTTGAGATGTCCAAGATTGGACAAGCAGCTGGTTCTGGGGCGAGATGAGCGATGCAGCCCTGACATCACTCGCCTGAGATGTGGTAACCTCCTCGTCGGGCGACCCTAAGGCAGGCTGGCTAGCCTTAAGCACAGTGGTCGGGCTATTTTGCACTTGTGGAGCATCCAGGGAATCAGGTTCAGTGGCCGTGGCAGCTGGGGAATCAGGCACAGCAGCTGCGGCAGCCGAGGAGTCAGGTGTTGTGGCTGTGGCTGCTGGGGAGTCAGGCTGCAATGACAAAGTGACAGCTGGGGTATCAGGTGCTGGTGTTGGAGCTTCAGCAGATGAGTTAGGTGCTGGTGGTGGAAAGGCAGTGGCTGGGGAGACAAGCGCTTGAGACACATCTTCTTTTGAGCCTAAGACTGGAGGGATGGACAGGCCCTTCTCTGAACCGGGAACTGAAGACACTATGGGGCCTTTTCTGGGCTATATACTGGAGACACGAACAGGGATTCTCTGGACTGGGAACTGGAGACAAGAATGGTGCCTTCTTTGGACCAGGGACAGAAGACACAGACAGAGCCTTCTCTGGACTGGGAACTGGAGACACTGATGGGGCTTTCTTTGGACCAGGAACTGGAGACACTGACAGGGCCTACTCTGGACCAGGAACTGGAGACACTGTCGTGGTCTCCTCTGGGCCGGAGACTTGAGACATGGATGGGGCCTCTTCTGGGATGGAGAATCGGGCAGAGCGGCTTCCTCTGGGCTGGGAGGTGGAGATTCAGGTAGATCAGCCTTCTCTCGCCCGAGAGGTGGGGATTCAGGTAGTTCATTTCTGTTCTGTTCAGTTTCAATAAACCCCCCTGTGTTTGCCCAAATGCCTGCTTTTTAGTCCCTCGTCCCACGGATCATGAGAGAATGACTGGTCCCAAACCTCAGTCCCGGCTTCCAGTCCTCTCTGCACCCTGCAGACCAGATCCCTCAGGTGCCCCAGATTCAGCGACCTGAGGGATCTTTCCAGCTGCAGTGTGATTCATCTCCAGTCATTAATGTCACTCTTCCCATCTGCCTTTGCCCCTCCCTGTACAAATCCTACCTTTGCTACCCTTCGTGGTCTCGTTTGTTTTCCAGCCCCTGTTCACTTCTGTTCAGTTTAGTTTCAAACCCCACTTTGTTCACCCAAATGCCTGCCTCTTTATTCTGCAGATCATGACACTCATGGCCTCAGCCAGTGTAATCTGGAATTGATAATTGCTGTAAACACAAATAATCTTAACCTAACCCATTGATGTCTTACAATCACATTTCATCTAGTCGCTTAAGTTCCTTCCTCAGACTGGACACTGACTTTCTTACCATGTTTCTATCTGGCGTTCTCTTCCCTTCTTTTCCTCGTCTCGGTGTGATTGCTATTGTATAAATGTGAAGGAGCTGTCCCCCAATTAGCACTGAGAAATGAAACACAGAATTAAATAAATGGAGAACTAAATGAAGGTAGAAGAAAAATAATGAAAAAAATGAAAAAAAAAGAAATAATGCAATAATTTATAAAATATGAAGAAAAAATACTTATGTATTTACGTGTGTTCATTTAGGAGAGTGCTTTGCTAAATTAAATGATGTATTTTAATGGATTTATTGATTTATTTATTTGATGAATGAGCATTTGTTTGTTTTTTGTTTGTTTATTTCTAATCATGGTCCCTTTGGTCCCCCATATCAATGTGTAAAAATACAAAAGCTTAACAAAGAGAGAGTACGACCAGTATGAAGATCAAAGTCTTTGTCTGAACTACGCAGATCCCATTCCTAAGAAAGTTAAATTTAATTCTGACACCCTCTGGATTGTCTTTCACCTGGGGAGCAGAGGTCTCACAGTGAGAAACATGAAGATGAACTGAAGTGAGGAAGACACAGGGGTGCCTTAAGGTGTGGGGGGGTTAGGACGATTCCAAGTGCCCCGGAGTGACAGGGGCTTGAAAAAATTTGGAAAATAACTGGATTGGTCTGGACTGGGGGGCCCAAAATCTTTAGCAACGCCCCTGGGAAGACAAGTTCAAATGTAGCATATAAAGACTGTTGCCTTCACAAATCATAATGCCCCTTCTTTTACTTAAAGCCTACAATAAAACAGGAACATATTTAAAACCAGACTGAAGCCAGTTTTGTCTGCATTTATCTGTTTCGGAAGTTTCCCAACATTTGAGCACCATAAACTTTTGCAATGAGGGAATCTGTACCATGAAAAATGAGAACAAAATGTAAGCCAGTAATATTAAAATCACCAGTTACATAGGACCCATCTCTAAATTTGACACATGGTCATTTAGGTCTTTACGCCTACAGTTTGGTAAAATGGGGAGGAGGGAGGTGTCACGCATTCCTTTTTAGTAAAGTCACAAATCTGGTGACATTAAATACCATGTTAGGATAGTAATAATAAAACAATGAGGAGATAAAAGCCTAGCCCTAATATCGGCCACATAGACCAGTGCTAGGTGTTCACCGTGCCTCTTACTGGCAGTACCTGGTAATACAGCACCCTGAACCATAGGTATGCAGCATTTCTAAGGAAAAAATGCCAATATGTTTTAAACAAAGCCATGCTATAAGTTAAAAAATCACATTTTGAGTTTGAGGTTAGTAGGACTTGGCATTGCCAGAAATAAAAGACAGTTCTTTCTGTAGCTGATAGTGTGTATTTTTGTAAGCTTTTGATTTAAAGGCTCAGAAATGTATACTACATATAAACTGGATGAAAGGAAGACTGTGGTTTGAGGCAAATATTAAAAAGTCTGCAAGGCCCACGAAATAGACAGACTTGAACAATGGGCATCAGCATTAGGCATCATCAAAGATGATCCAGAGGAAACTTCACAGGATGCATTCATGCTGGGCTGTTTCACTTCAACTGCCTGCAAACTCAGTGATGCAAGGATTATAGGAAATGGGCTGCCAGCAACTGGAGAAAGGTACTTTGAACTGAAGTCACCATTAACAATATTTTGAGCAAGCAGCTGTATAGTTGTCAGGTCTGCCTATTGTGTTTTCCTATGGTATCTTAATTGACAATTGCCTGCCCCGATTACCCTCATATGTTGTACCTATCTTCCACTTAATATATAAGGGTTTGGGTCCTGGCTCACCAGTTGAGTATTTTCTGTGTCTATATTGTTACTTTAGTTTGCCCCTTTGCCATGTTCCTGGTCAGGCTCATGGATCTTCTCCTTGTATCTATCTGTTCCTTGCCATGTTCATTAAACCCCATGTACTCACGCCTGCATCCCAGTCTCCCTTTACCCATGCCTGGTGGTTTGGAACAGAATGCTCGACTTGCACCATGTGATGCAGTGAGCCCCGTTCCTGCTGTCTTGAGCCCAGCCCTGTGTTACCTACATCCTAAGCCCTCTTATAACTGGTACGGCAGCCCTATGCCCCCAACAGTCCAGTGTGACCCATACTCGTGTGTTGCCTTCAGCCCCTGTGTTTCAAGCCTCCCTTTAAAGTCCAGTAATCCAGGTTCTGACTGGTTCATGCTACCTTGAGAGGTGTGCTCGCCAGGCACCACAGACCTGCCTCCAGCCCAGACCTGTCTCTTGTCATTTTTGGGAATCTAGAGCCCAGGTGGACAACAACTGAGTTTTGACCACCTTGAGAGGCTTGTCTGCCAGACAGCAGAATCCTAAGTCTACCTGTCCCTAGTCCAAGGTCCAGTTGTGTCCCCTGCCATGTTGTCTTGTCTCTAGTGTAGTTTAGTTGCCAGTCCTGTTCAGTCCTATCCCCAGTTGCCAGTCTTTGATCCTGTGTCCAGTCGGGTCCAGTCGCTAGTCCAGTCTCAGTACCAGTACAAGATGCCAGTCACCAGTCTCGTTGATAGTTTGTTTTTGTCCTGTCCTGAGGTGTCCGCAGGCTGGTAATTCGGGAACCCTATAAGCGGACACTAGGCATGAAAGGTCTGACCACCTGAATGGGCAGGTGGTGGTGTTCTATGGCAGTCGCCATTCCTCAGGAGGGGGGTACTGTTTGATAGCATATTGTTTCCTTATGGTGTCTTAATTGACAATGCCTTGCCCTGTTTGCCCTCATGTGTTGCTCTTTCCTGTTTTATATGCCTTTTATTGTTGTTGACGTTGTCATTGTTGGTGTCTGCTTCTTTATTGATACCAGGATGTGTTACCCTCACATCCTGCACATGATCTGTATCAGCTGCTTCCCTCTGGTAGACGGTTTACATCACTAACCACCAAAGTAACACATTTCAAGAACAACTTCTTCCCCTTTGCTATCAGATTCCTCAACAGTTTCTCCTACTTTGAATCATGAGGTGGTGTTGGTGGTCTAGTGGTTAGGATGCTTGGTTCTAGACCAAGAGATTGTGGGTTTGAGTCCCCCCTCTAGCACTATCATCATTGGGTCCCTAAGCAAGACCCTTAACCCCAATATGCTCCAGGGGGACTGTTGCTGAATTTAGAAAAATGTAAGTAGCTCTGGATAAGAGCATCAACTAAATGCAGTAAAATCATCAACAATGCACCATTCCAATGTTTATGTTATTATAGCCTAGATATTTTTTTTCTGTTAAAAGATGTAATGCCCTGCATTCCTGCCCCCCTGTTGTTTTCCCAGTGTGAGCCACACCCGTTACTAATTTGTCTTCCCTATTATTTCAGTCCTAATATGACTCATTCCAGCTACCCCTCGTCTGCTCCCTCGTTAGTGGCGTATATGAGTGCCTCCCAGTCCTATGCTCCCTAGTCTGGTAATTAGCATTTTCCCAGTGTGTGCTCCTGTACTCTTCACTGGCATTTACTCTACCTTTGGTTTCCCCCCACATGGTCTACCTTTTGTTTGCCTTATCAGTTCTGAATAGACCCCATTTTGTTTGCCCAGCTCCTGCTTCCATCTTTGCTGGCAACGTGACAAAAGAGTTCATTGCAAAAAACAATGGGTTTTAATAAGACAGCTGTTCCTGCGTTAAAAACAACTACAACTACAACTACATGCTAACACTCCAGAATTTCACCTGTTTGTCCTGTGTTGAGTTACTCAGTCCGCAGGAAATACGCAAGTAAGCATCTTGTTGCACACAGAACTTGAACAAATAATAATAAACCTTTTTAAAATCTTTGGATGCTTGTTCTGCACCTGTCTTCTTTGGCATCAATCCACACTGGCTTGTCTAACCCATCACTTCAGCGGCATGTCATAGAAAGAGTACAGTATCATTTCTGTCTTTATACAGCTGCTGTCTTCAGTGGGGTGCACAGAAAACAGAGAGAAACATCTGCCTTACGTGACAGCGAAAGTAGATATGCAGTGTGCATGCTGTGCTTTCTGGATTTGAAGGATTGTAGATTAACTGGCTACTGCCTTAAGCCGGTAGTTCAAAGGGGACGTGCACAGACAACTGAGTACAGACATGATTTTCTGGAAATACAACACAAAACTACATTATGAACATATCTGACAATGATAACGGTTTATCCCCCAGTGAAAAAAGTATATTAGCTTGCAGAGACCACAGATGCGCTCTTCTTACTGTTAAAGAGCAATACCCTGCTGCTCCAACAGATAAATACACACTTCAAAGTATTTTATCCGACAAGATAAATCTGGCAATTTGACAGGCCAGACACTAAATCTCCAATACACACATCCCCTCCACTAAAGTAATTAAGATGGAAGAAAAATATGTTGCACTAAAGCAAAAAGGTCCTTTAACTGCTAAAACTGCAAAAAATCTGCTAAAGTCTTAATGGTGTATGTAATAATGTAATAATGTAATATATGCATGAGTTTTTATTGTTAGTTGTAATAATATAGATAAAAAGTACTAATAAGCTTAATAAATAAATGCACTGCTGCAAATCCTATTGATTGTGGGAGGTTTCATCAGTAATAGCAAGAACGTGTAACTCATTGTACATACACATAGTATATATCATTAAACACTCTGTTTGATTACTGTGCAAATACTAAGGATAGCAACAAGGAAACAATTTAAAGTAATAGAAACAGTAATTACATGGGTCGTATGGGAACTTAATCGTACAGTTAATTTCATTGTTATGCTACATTCTGAATTCAAATGTTATTCTATTAAATAGAATAAATGCCCGTGCAAACATTCGTAAATAAATGCCAAGACTAGATGGTTGCTGGGAATTTATCGTGCTATTATGCATGCCAATAATATATTTAGTGAAATAATTGCTCTGCTGCAGAGCGTGAGAGTGAAAAGATGGAAGGAATGCCAGCGTGTATGCCAGTGCATTCAGAAACAGGCTGCGTCCACTGGACATTATAGAAGCAAGAACAGCAATATTCAAAGTAGCGCATGAAGAGCTGCAGACAGTTACAGAAATTCATGTAATTTTAAAAGATGGTCACCAAAAATGTTTTTGGTTTGCTTATTCTTTTTCCTACAGAAAACATCTTGTATTCTTGCCATCTTCATGATTTAAGACTCAAGAGTTATTTATTGCTAATATGTCTGTGTACTATGGTGCTACACATAAATACAAATACAATTGATAACATCCCACATCATAATAACAATACAATATAAATAGATTTTGTGCATGTGCAGTGTAGTGCAAATAATGTGCAAATTTAATAAACAAAAGAAAAAAGAAACAGACAACAAATGGCAGTATCATTATAGGGTAGTTGGGGGGGGGGGGGGTCTGATTGAGGTGGTATTCAGGGTCCATGAGAACTTGTCTGCCATGTGTACTCTCAGGAACTTCACACTGCTGACTGTCTCTTGACGTTCAAGGGAGAGTGAGCGGCCGGGTTCTACTTAAAGTCAACAATCATCTCTTTTATCTTCTTGATGTTGAGAGACAAGTTGTTGTCCCCACCCCATTCCACTAGGTGGACTCATCATTGTTACTGATGAGCCTCACTGCTTCTGTGTCATCTGCAAACTTGATGATGTGGTTAGAACTGTGCTGGGCAACACCATCAGAAGTCAGCAGAGTAAACAGCAGTGAGCTGAGCACACAGCCCTGGAGGGCAGCTGTGCTCAGTCTAAGGATCCTGGAGTTGCTGTCTCCTACACAAACAGACTAAGGTCTGTCAGTCGGGAAGTGCAGAATCCATTTGCAGAGCCGGGTGTTCATGCCCAGCAGGTTTTCTACTAGCTTCAGCGGGATCATTTTTGCATTTTGCAATTTTGCATTAAATGCTGCAAAAATTCACTAACTTGAGATCAAAAGGTTTTTTGTTGCATAAAATAATAACTGAAACACAAAAAAATAAGATTGCAGCTACGATGGTGGAATGATAAAAGTTTTTCTCCTTGCCTAATTTTTATTAAAAAATCATTCATCTGAGACATTAAGTACTCACTTTACCTACTTGTGCTGTTAATCCTCTTAAATGCTTGTATTAAAAGAAAAAAAACAGTCTTCATTAAAGAAGTTTGAAAAATATTTTCATGTTTCAGTTGCAGCACAGCAATGTCTGGACTGTCACTATGCAAATACTAGTAATGCTAAGCAAGTCATGACTTCATTCATTGTTTTATTTACATTAAGCAACATAAATGCCTTGAACAGCAGTTATTCTTCATGGAGTTATCGACTGAAACAATTTGTTATTATCAACAATATTACTTAATACTGTGTTATTATTTGTTATTATAAATGTGATATTACTACTCAGTTTGTGATGAGATGGGCTGGTATTTTCTTGATCTCTGAAGGGAAGTTTGTTTACAATTTGTTACATTTTGTCAAGTTATTATATAATGTGGTGTTATTATATAATGCATTGTTTCATGGTGTTTGACAAAGAATTTTGTAATAAAGCTGCATAAAGTGATGGAAATTTGTTAGATTTTGTTGAGTTATTGTTTAGTGTGGCATTATTACATAATGCATTGTTAGAAGTGTCAATTTCATTGAAAGCAGTAAAAAGTCATATTGACACAAATGGTAAATATAAAGTACAATACAAAACAGGACAACTTATATTTCAGTGTGTTTTTGTGCAAACACATGGCATCCCTGTCAGTGCAAAAATTGTACAAATGGCTTTGCTTTGAACAAAAACATACGGATAATGGCTGAGGTCAAAACACTTCAATCTGTCGTGCAGGGAAGAGCTGAATAGGTATCTGTCACAGGTAATTACCCACACATATACCCAAATGGTTTTCAATCAACAGTAGCAGTGACTAGCATATCGACTGCCCTACTGCTGGGCTCAGTTTTACTGTTCCACAGCATGAAGTCTGCAAAGAACGCTTTAGAGTTTTGTATATTTGTTCCTGAGACAGAAAATGCTGTGCATGTAGATAAAAAAACAAGAAAACCAGAAATGGTTGTGAAGGACAGTCACAGTAAGGAGATGACAATGCCTGTCTATTCAAAAAGACTATGAAAAAGATCTTGTGATTGTATTTTAACTTGTGCGCAAATGTGCTTGTGTGCTTTGCAAGCTCGTGTGCTACGGCAATGTATTAAGGTTCATCTGACGCATTCAGAGCTGCTCTGCAGCATGCTTTGTTGTAATGAGTGGTTATTTGAGTTACTGTTGCCTTTCTATCAGCTTTAACCATTCTGGCCATTCTTCTCTGACTTCTGTCATCAAAAAGGCATTTTCACCCAGAGAACTACTGCTCACTGGATGTTTTTTCTTTTTTGGCCCATTCTCTGTAAACCCTAGAAATGGTTGTGCGTGAAAATCCCAGTAGATCAGTAGTTTCTGAAATAGGCCTACTCATACCAGCCTGTCTGGCATGAGCAACCATGCCATGTTCAAAGTCACTTAAATCACCTTTCCTCCCCATTCTGGTGTTTGATATTAACTAGTGCTGTCAAATGATTAAAATTTTTAATCAGATTAATCACAGGGTTGCTGTGGATTAATTTTGATTAATCGTGATTAAATATCATTCGTTTTTAATCTATATTAATCGCGTTTTATTTTGCGGATTTAAGGTACCTCAGTTTAAATGGTCTTTATCTTCGTTCACTTACAATTAGCCCGAACTACCGTAAATCCGACAAATAATCAGACTAATCATGAAATCCAATTCTAGCCCGGTTAATTGCCATTGTTAGCAATATCAGTTGATAACACATTACGCATTACGTATAAAACTCCGTAGTAACACGTCCACAGATAAGTTGGACGGTATAGTGTGTAAGACCGATTTAATGAGCTACAAATGAGAAGTAGTGCTTAAACAGTAAAACTACAACTTTCCCTTCTGTTGATAAAGGGCGCAGCCATCTCGGATCTCCGAGAAACGGGAGCACGCATGTCATCACTTCCGGCTTCAAAACTTGGAATCAAACTCGGAATACGAGTTCCGAGGGCAAATGGAACGCACCAAAACTGCCCGAAATGCGTTGACAGAGACATTTCAGGGGTTTTGAGTCATTCTGCACTGCAGATGGCTTAATTGCGTTAAAAAATTTTATCAGATTAATCATGATGATGGATTAATCCGCGTTAACCCGTTAATATTGACAGCCCTAATATTAACATTAACTGAAGTTCTTGACCTGTATTTGCATGATTTTATACAATATCCCGCTGTTCATTAGATATTTCCTTCAACGGGCAGTGTACTTAATAAAGTGAGCTGTGTGTATATATAGTCAGACCTTGGACATTCACGAGGTTAGGTTCCAGAACCCGTCGCGAGTTTGGAGGATTCGTGGATGTTTGGTAAATATGACCCCAGTAATGCTCCCAAAACACTTTAATTTCATTTAAAAGTTAGCTTAATAATTACCTTTAAAAAAACAAATGTTTGTTGTAAAAATAGAGTACAGTGATCCCCCGCCTATCGCGGAAGATGCATTGCAGACCCATCAGCGATAGGTGAAAATCCGCGATATAGAAAGACATTATAAATAAACATTTTTGTTATAGTTTAAGCCTTAAAATACCCCTCCCACACACTTTAAACACATGTAAACTTATTAAAACAACACAAATGATATGTGGATGTCGGGCTAAGGATATGAGTAACATAATAATAATAATAAAAATAATAATAATAATATGTAATGTATATGTATGTGATTCCGTTTTAACAATGGCTTTATTCCATGGAGTTCCCACCCTCTTTCCTGTTTGACTAAAGGAAAGTGATGCAGTGGCTCATACTCTTTTCATCTTTCTTGCCGTAGCGTACCGTCAATCTATTCAAGCCATAATGGCGAGCGACGTCCACGTAACACTTTACTTCCCGAAACATATCCAGGAGTTTTACCTTCTCCTGAATGGTCAAGGTCTTCCTCTGGCGCTTAGGCTCACTACTACCAGAAGGCT
>JAODKC010000009.1:22904488-22929813 GCA_026777985.1 Mormyrops attenuatus | reverse complement strand
TATCGGAGTAAAAGTATGCAATTAAATTAGGAAATGTAGTGAAGTAAAAGTGAAAGTTGACAAAATAAAAAAAAACTAAAGTAAAGTATAGATACTCCCAGAACATACTTGAGTACAGTAGTGAAGTATTATTACTTCGTTACTATACAACACTGGATATGGGTGGATTTTCTCGTATGTGTTAGCAAACGGGCAGCAGAGTTCTGAACATATTGGAGTTTGTTCAGAAGTTTTGATGGGAGGCCTAAAAGCAATGCATTACAGTAGTCAAGACGGGTAGTGATAAAAGCATGGATTAGTATTTTAGTTTTTACTGACCTGTACATGAAGGGGGCAACTGTAGCAGTGTTGGGGTGGCTGTATTGCTGCTGAGGATGTGGTAGCTGAACACTGACAGTGTTGCTGGCTGTAGACTGTGTAGCACTGGTGCTGCTGGCCACTGGGTAGGTGCCTTTGATGGCATGGGCCTTGCCCTCTGAGGAGGCCAAGCTGGAGGAGGAACTGGAGTTCCTGCTATCCAGCTGGCCCTTGTGCAGTGAGAGCCCCCCTGCCAGCCTCATGCTGCGTGGCCTCTCCCCATCTTTCCCAGAGCTGGCTGCCCCAGATGCCTTTGCTGTCCCAGAAGCCTTGGCCCCTGGCTTTGGTATGCCGCTGTGTGCTGGGGCTGAGCTCTCCTTTTTGGCACTGCTGACCTTGCCCCCTTTGGGAATAAAGCTGCCGATCTTAGAGTATTTTTTAGGTTCTGCCTCAGGCGCACTTGTCACTTCCTCTTTTGGCTCCTCCCTCAGCTCCACCTTCTCTGTGACAGACAAGCGCTTAGCTTTGTCCTTTTCCTTGGGCTTGTCCTTGTCAGCAGACTTTGGAGAGCTCTTCCTAGTGGTGAGGGCTCTGCTGAAGGTACGCTGCGCAATACCTTTGAGGGCAATCTTGGGACTGCTGGAGAGAGCAGCCGTACCGTTAACAGGCCTGACGTTGCCATCAACCTCCTCTAGAGGGTCAGTGTTGAAACCAACCTCCACCTTCTCCACTGCTGTCTCCCGGGTAGCCAAGGTGTCTGCTGAGCTCCCAGTTGAGGACTTAGATGCTCCTTTGCTGTTGAACAGTTTGAGCTTCTCAAGCATGGATTTCTGTACGATGGGGGCAGCCTTGGGTAGAATCTCAATGGCTGGCGCGGGAGGCTGCTGCTGCTTAGGGGAGTCCTGCTTCACAGACAGTATGGAAGACGTGGCACTGTGCTTGGCATTGAGAGACTTGCTCCTCCAGGGCTTGCTGACTGAGTTAGGCTGGGGGATGACAGATGAGGAGGAGGTAGTGGTGGAGCTGCTGATGGTAGAAGTGTTGGTGGAGGTACTTATAGGGGCTGGACAGGAGGCACAGTCAGTTATTCCAAGAGGCTGCATGCTGCTGTCCTCCAACAGATCTGCAGGCAGGAGAAACAACAGATGAGAGCATGAGAAAGCAATATTAGCCATAACATCAGCGGCAACGTCATGAACGCCAACAACAATGTTACCTATAAAATCAACCATAATGTCAGTTTTAATGACATTCATGTCAACCCTGACATCAGCCATAATGTTAACTGTGACGTCAACCACTACATCAGCTGTAACATCTGCCCTATCGTCAGCCGTAAACCAGTTGCAACATTAGGCATAATGTCAACCAATCGTAGCATCAGCTGTAACATCAGCCGTGAGGTTAACCACAATGTCAGCAGTAACATCAACCAGGTCATTAATGTCAACCATAACATCAGCCATAAAATTATCCACAATGTCATCTGTAACATCGGCCATAATGTCATTCTCGATGTCAACCGTAATACCAGGTGTCACATCAACCATGACACCAGCCATATTGTCAGCCATAATGACATTAATGTCAACCATAACCTCAATCATAACGTCTGTCTTGATGTCGTCTATAACCACCCCAAGATTCACCATGATGAAAGAAGCAGCTCTACCACAACACAAAATCATGGCAAAGCTGTGACAATTTCCTTGTATATCACTATATTTGAACAGATTCATTTTGCATGTAAGTAACTGTGCAGAAACATATTTTCTAGAAAGGATTTTTCTTCCACATTCTTCATCCTGTCTCTAGGCTGCAGAAAAACAGCAACCACACACGGTGGTTAACGGTGGTTTAACGCTGTGGCAGAGCTGTGTCATAACAACAGGCATCCACCATATAGTCTTGATTGTCTACCTTCACTTTCTCTACATGCCAAGGTTACAACCCTAACGAACACACCATCTCCTGGTCAAATCAGAATAGGGAACACTGGGAATTATAGATGACTCACCTTTAATCCCAAATATAAGTCATAACTCTTCAAGCAGTATCACTTTCTGTAGAGCAAACACTGACTGAGAGCTACTGAGCTCTCCTGTAATTATCTGAGTGCCCAACTTAAGCCAGGGGGTACAGTACAAAAAACATAAGAGGAAGTGGCCAATGGCCATGGCCGGTTTTAAATTCAAAAACAAACAGGCGTGAGTGTGCTTGTGAGTACCACCATATACTGTGTCTAGATCAGCACAAAGGCTGTCTATTTGGAGCCAGCCTGCCTTTCAGCTCTCAGTGCCTTACACATTCACACTCCCTTTGCCGCCTCTGCACCTTGCCTAACCCATGAAGTTCCCATAGTGTTCTAATCATAGTTAAAACATTACAAGTGCTGTTGTGCTTTTGTAAGGTTTATGATCACTCACTGGAGAGCTTCATAAACCATATTACACGATCCTGACCTTTGATAATTAAGGATTATAGTCACACACATGCCAAATACATATTTCTGCTACCCGAGTCAGTGCCCTTTCTACTGTAGCCACCTTAAGATGAAACTTGTTAGGGTTCACATCAAAATGACACACGCTTCACATCAATCAGTTTAAAATTTCCAAACAAACCTTAAACCTAGTAGTTCTTTTTTCCTGATGAAATGCTGTGAGGCATTAATGCAATTTTATATGTTGTCTCCAACTTTATATGTTGTCTCCAACTTTATATGTTGTCCACTTTGTTATAATATTATAAAGACCACTATATTAGGTTGTACCTATGTTATTTAATTAGGCCCTGGAAATTACACCCTGCCATTCAAGTCAAAGCTCTGGCTAAATTCTTAGTTCTTAATTGTTTCAGTTCTTTTACAACATATTTAAATAATTAACATGCCCCAATTTGAGAAAACCAAGCTTGTTTTCTCCCATTAGCAAAAGATTTTGAATAATTAGTGATGCCGCTGGGCAGAAAGTAGGTCGTGTGGGTAACAACTTCCTACTCGAATGAATGAAGTGACTTACTAAGAAGGCCGTTGTAAGAAGTGGCCTGTGAAGGGCGGGACTCCACACTGCGGTCAGTGTGCGCCCAGGGGCTCAGGGAAGGACTCCTGTCAGCTCATATCCTGTGTCACACGGTAATCTGCCTACTTGGGAGTGAACTGAGTGCAGACAGTAACATTATCAAATGAATCTTGTCTTTGGCATTGTCCATGAAAATATAAACATTTTGTAATTCGCTACCTGTAACTGAAATAAAGCCTCTTTTCACATATAATTTACTTAAGTTTCCAAATAAAATATAATGTATGGTATCGGGAAGGGAGACAATCCCCTACCCCCTTATCACAGTACACAATAAAACTATAGCCCACATAATATCCGTCTGGTCCATAATTGCTGTTTTACCATTTAACTCTTAATTGCCCAGTTAAGATAATGACTTCATTTAAACTCAAGTAAATTACAACAGAAAGGCTTCACATGAGTGACTACCGCTGGCCCAGCAGGCAGAGTTTTCCAGGGAACAGGTCTCAGAGATATGCTCCTGAGCACCAGATACTATCAAGTGCTGAAGCGAACATCCAGTGTATCCGGCCCCAAGGACAGGAACCCTATGCACGAGCTATTAAGTTTGCTGAAAGTGGTTAGCAGGATGCTTGTTATACTAAAAAGCCCAGAACTTCCCCCAGATGAATAGCTGTGCAAACATAGTTGTTCCAATAATGTTCCAGAGGGATCTGTCAGCTGACACTGACAATACTTAGCAGATTTCAATTTTTCCTATAACTGATTTATTTACTGAATATATTATCTTAAGCCTGAAGCAACTCCAGGAAATGTTCCATGTTACTTCAGGACTATGTAAAAAACTATGCAAATAAAAAATAAGACCATCTAAATGTACCTGGAGCATTAAACTACATGGACCAGCAGAGGGCTGAAGCCAGCACTTGTGGCAGGACCTGGGACCTCGGGGACACAGGACCTCGGGCCTCATGGACACAGACTGGCGCTCCTCCTGCAAGGCCCCAAACAGGGAGGCCAGCCAGCAGGCAAGCCAGCAACTAATGACAGAACTTCTTACAGTCCCCGACATTGTGCTCCGCTGAAATGGGCTTGTTTTACATGGTTCTGAAACTCGTCCATGTCACCCAGCTAGTACATCCACTTGCCTTCACTGACATCAGGGCACAAGACTAACTCTTCCAGTGGTAGAACTGGTGCAATGAATTTCTCAGCTGGTCGCAGCAGCACATGATTTGATCCTTTTTTTTTTTTTGGTGCATGCTGATGAAAAGTTCCTCATTTTCATACCCTAGCTTTTATATTGATGAAAGATTGGCAGCAACTCATGACTTGATACAGTATCCCCTTTGTGAAGGTTAGGGATTAGCAGATTTCCACGAATATGACAATTCGCAAATAATACTTGGACACCCCTAAGTCTGCTAGCCTGAATGACAACATACAAAGTGTATTTATTATCAATTTCGAAACAAACAGTACGGTTCTGTACACTTTGGATGTTAAATTACTTTGTCATGAGCAAAACATTATAATGATTATCATACGCTTGCACAGATGCGACTACGTGAAACTATAACTTGCACACTCTGAAGGGGAAGACACCCCCATAAACTCAGCAATACAGCTAAATCTGAGAGGTTAGTCTTCCTAACACCCTCCCTCCCAGCTCACACTCGAATGATGAGAGTAATACCCCCCTTGCCAGTGGAAGTCTTCTTTGTAGCACATCCAATACTGATGCTGGCAAGCAGCCATGGTCGAAATTTGACAGTGACAGTGAGAATGACAGTGATTCAGCAGACAGTTGGGGACAGACACATACATCCAGATCCAAACAGCACCCACTCTAACTATTGCCTCTTTACCCAGAGCTGGTGGGTGAGAAAAATCAGAGCCTGCTTACTGATTGAGGTTACTGACCGAAAGCCTGCTGTTCCCTGTCTGCACTCAATGCTGAGTCCCCCCCCAGAAGGCAAAAACAAAAACCAATGTGCCCCCATGATGGCAGCTGGCAGTGATGCGGTGATGAAGAGCCCACGGACACTGAAGAAGAGCCCACTGACAGTGCGCACCGGTGCTGAGAGAGGGCCAGCAGTCCAGGGTCTCCACACTTTGCAGGCTGTCAGTCCCCCCCCACTTTCTCAGCCACACTCAGCTTGACCCCCTCCTCATCAGTCCCACTTTAACCATGTTAATTTTCCTTACCCCCCCACCCCCCCACCTACCACCTTGTGTTACCCTCTCTCGCTGTCTGCCAGTCACAAATACACTAATTAGAGTCTAGTCAGGGCTACAAGCAGTGACGTGAATCTGTTTTCAGCATCTAAGTGCCAGGCAGATGGATCCTCAGGTAACTGTGAGGGCTAATATGGCACATGAGAACCAATTAAGGCTAAATAAAGCGTGAACTCCGTACCTGTACAGCTCTGCCTGCACCAGAAGAGAGAGCAGTTGCCAGAGACCCAGGGTGCTTAATGGGCATTGAAACAAGAAGGCAGAGTCGCAAATACACAGCCTGCTTCGAACAAAAACCTCAGCTAAGCTACAGCACAAAAAACGAATGACTTAAGTGGAACCTAACATCCCCCACACACAAGTATAAATATAAGGCATCTCCAACAGTATGAGCCACATGAACCAATCTTGTTTTGGTCCTCACAGCATTCAATGGATAAAGACATTTACAGCAATACTGTTGTCACATGTGCTGTTCAGCTTGACTGACAAGAAAGCCAGAGACATAACCACCAGTCCGAGGAGTCCGAGGTTCCAGGGCACAGGCAGATCGCAGACCTGAGACTACCTTTAGGGGTGACCCAGTTCCAGGCTCATCTTAATAAGATAAGGCTGAAAAAATTTGCCGTTGTTCACATGCATAATTAAAGATTGCAACACAAACACACAGAATATTTTTTGTTAATTTTTTATCCAAGCTACTGAAAACCTCTCTGCCAATCACATGGCCCCAACTTACAGATTATCCAAGCAGCCAATTCCATGCATTTTCTCAGTAGATGACGTCCATACATCCTCCACATGCTCTTTCCTGTGGTTTCCATATAAATCATATATAAATTCATACCAATTTTCGTCCTCATTCAGGAGGACGCTAATGTTCTTCTCCCTGCAGTTGCTTCATGAGCCCAGGACCACTGGGTGGCTGTCTGGTTGGATTCCCAGAGAACGTCTGCCACACAGCCCTCACTGTGGTAAGCCTCATCACTGAGCCTGTAGTGGTGCTGTTAACAGCATGCTTCTTAAAGATAAATCACCCTCACTGAGCATAGGTTCCACATGCCCACAGTAGCGTTGCCTAGCATCTAGAGAGGGTTAACCCTTTCCCCGACTTGTCTTCACCTCAAATCTAATTACTGCACTTATCAAAAGACGATGGGGAACGAAAGCATTCAATATTCACAGAAAAAAGCGTGCCCAATCCCCCCAGAACATATCACATGTGAGTGCACCTCCCTGGAGCAATGACTGTTACAATTGCACCATCTGATGATTGAGTACAACGATTTGTCTCATATATATACATTATTATTCCAAAGACTAGACTGCTGACTCCTCCCTGCAGAGAAATGTGCCGCAAAATGTAGCAGCAAACACATCCTTCCTCATAGCTGCCCACATGCAGCCAACGCAGGAGTTCCAGGGTGTGGAAACGGATGCTGAAATGCGCATTGGGGCGAGCACTCCCAAAAGCACAGTGTGTCGTGAACCTGGTGTGTGTCACACCCCTGCTGTCTCTACTGTCTCACATCTGTCTCAGCTTGTTTTCACCCCATATTTCCTATGATGCTTTGACTTTCAGGCCTATGGGCCTCTTCCTGTCACATGCACTGTTGGCCTAAAACCTCTACAACCCCAGGAGGCAAGGTATCCTACATACCAGCCCTGCTGGTTTAATAAGAGGAGGCTCACAGGTCTGTCAGACAACAAATCACTGGCCATATCTCATATTTATACTAACTATGAAGCTAGAACAATCTAGCTCCACCTTTTCTGATCCTGCTCATGCTGATGAACATGCAAGTAGAGCTCATCAGCATGTATCCGTCAGAGCCGTGCTGAACTGCAGAAAATGAAGCCTCTACAATCCATTCTGGATTGTGGGGTCTGTAACTGAAAAGGTAACTGCCAGGAATCTGACAGCTTAAAGTCCAGCATTCTAACAAGCAGAGTGGACAGACATACCAACATCAATGCAGGTGGACCAGTAAGGTATTCTGTTAAATGATACAACAAAAAAAACTGGAACATCCCAGTAAAAAAAAATACCACTGCAAAATTTCTACCATCAGTCCAATTCTTTATAAGCTGTTACACTTCAGCTGTATTACCAGCAGCATAAAGAGCAGTGCTCAATGCCCACCTCACAGTCACCAACCCAGAGCAGAAATACTCTTGCCTTGATGCATACACTGATGAACCAAAACATGACCACCTTAACGTGAAGCAAATAATACTGACTCATAAAAATGGTTCATATCAAGGTCAGGGATGCATCAGACAGTGTGCTAACTTTTGGCATTCATAGTTGACATGTTGAATGCAGAAGAAAGGGACAGGGATAAAGATCTGAGGCTTGTGGGGAGCTCATGCTTAGCCATGGTGAGTACCTACTGAGAGAGATCCAAAGAGGGAAAAAAACAGGAACCGCCAACAGGGTACTGGGCAGCTAAGACTTGTCGATGTGAAATGTTAACGAAAGCTATCCCATCTGGTGCAAACCAACAGAAGGGCTACTGCAGCATAAATGACAGATAATTTTGATGACAGTCATGAAAGTAATGTAAAATGACACACTGGGTCCTGCTACATTTCAGACCACGTAGTATATATGCAGGAAGGGACTCACCTATGTCATGGCCCCCAGGGGCCACAGTGCCAGGCTTGGACTTGTCAAAGTTGTTGAAGCTCTGGCTCCGCCGACTGCTGGTGCTGGCCCCGGGCCGGGCCTTGCTCTCACTGCCTGCAGTAGAAAGCCTGGAGGTGGGACCCGGTAGCCTGCGGGGGAAATAAAAGAAGAGACAGTGAGAGTGAGTGAAAAAAGAATTGGAATATTCCAGTGTCACAGTGGACACCATTCGGAAGGGGTTGGAGATGAACAGCCAGCCAAACCAAATGGAAACAGAGCCAGAAAGCCCCAATAAGCCAATTACAGCATCCTCACGTAGCTAGTATCTAAACTCTCATCTCATGAGCCACTCTAGTCAATTCACATGCATCCCTGGAACGTATCTACCCATCAGAGTAACACGTTTTCCTTTCAATAAGCAGCAGCCAAAGCCACTTACTGCAGGAAAAGGCATTTATTAGCATAGAACTATGTCAGAAGAAGCTTGTCTTTAGAAACCTTTTTAAAGCAATCAAAGCTGGCAAAAATAATAAAATTTGAAAAGAAGTAGTTCCTCAAGCACAGTGAGAAAGAAAAATGCAGGCCGCTGTCCAATGTGTATCCCATATAGACAAACATTATCAAATGCTTGTTTTTTTCCTATTCCACGCACATCTAAGTTTTTAGTCACGCACATGTTCATGCAAGAGGAACACATTCATTTAGGATATCAGAAAAAAAGGAAGGTACTTCATATGGTAGTTACGGGGGTGTATACACACATGAAAGAAGATCAACCACAGCAAGCAAAAACTGTCAACCACAAATGAAAAAGCATTTAAAAGCTTTACTCCTGGGACAGACCGGAAATTCCTGTACAGTTACGGCCATCTCACCAGTAGGTGGAGATGATGCATTGATTTACATTGCAATTCTGATCTATAAATGGCTTAGATGAAACTTATTAAGTTTTGCACAGTAAAATGGTAATTGGAAAGTAATGATTTTCCATTTTATGAATTTTTGTCAACTTTTTTACTGCAGTACTAAATGATGTAATAATTTTATATACCATGCATTCATGCATTATATTGTCAATCTTAATGAGACCATGACCATACTGTATTTATATGAGATATTTATATGAGTTCATTTTAATGCACAAAGCAAGAGCTCTCATGCCTAGATGTAGCTTATGACTGCTAGATGCTCACAGCTAATAACTGACTACTCACTCATATGCTCTGCCAAGCACATCATTCAGGAGCAGGCTTATCTAAAGGTTAGCAGAACTTTTTGGTTCAGGAAACGCTTGTCCAGTGTTCAAAGAACTCAGAAAAAGCATGCTTTGGGGCTGTTAGCAGTGTGGGACAGGGGGAATGCAGTGGCATAAGCGAGAGCTGACCTAGAAGACTTTCTCTGACCAAGAGTCAATCTGAGCAGTTTGCTCTGAGAAGCCTCTTTGGATGGGAGACTGTACGGTGAGAGAGAGGAGTGGAGAGATGGAAATGAGCACTTCACAAAGGATGGGAGCTAAGAGCACAGAGCAGACTGACAAACATGAACTATCAAAGCCAAGCTTCCTGGTCCTTGAAAGCACCTGGGAACCGAATGACACACCAGTGAATTCACAGTACTTGTAGCACAGAGAGTTTCATTAAGAAAACATATTGACTGATTATTCTGAGATACATTATTCATGTACTGGTACTAAGGGAGAATAATTCACTAAATGTTTAAAGGCACATAAAACATTTAAGATGCTCTCCACAAGAATATCTTGAATCTGCACTACCCCAATCCAGCCAAATAAAACACACTGATAACTAAATCCCAACCACAGAATTACCTAGCGTGCACCTCACTTAAACTGGGAACCGCAGGGGAGTTTACCTGGACTGCATCTCCGCTTGTGCTTTCAACATGTGTGCTGAGGGGGGGAGTGACTCGGCCTGCATAGGGGTGGGGGTCCCATGGGTGTTCGGTCCAGTCTGGGTAGGGGCACTAGTTTGCTGGGCAAGGGGTCGGTGCTGGGGGTGTAGGGTGGCCTGCTTCTGTGCCTGCTGCTGTTTGTACCGGGACAGGCTGAAGAAAAGGCCCAGGATAGCCTTCAGATTCCCATTCCGGATCTCTGTTGGGGAAGAAGGATGGTCAGGAATGCTGCAGGAAGACTGCTGTCACGATGTCAACCAGGTCTGCACACACAACAGACACACAGCTACAAGTATCTAATGAGACGGAAGCTGTGACAGCAGAGCCTATGCTGAAACTGAATTATTACATTCTATGTATAAATATACTCTACATGTAACGTCTCAAAGTACAGGGTTTGGCACCTTTAAAGGGGAAACCCCCTGAGAATGGGAACTCTGGGAACTCCAAAATCTTGTTGTTACTGTGACAGACATCTCTACCAAAATCTTTATTCTCATAAAGGTAAAAAAAAAACAATTACCAGGATCCTAACTCAAATTTTTTATATAATAGGCTTCATGGCTTTCCATTCATTAGTAATAGTTGGACATTCTTAACTTAAGGACTAGCTGTACAGGGTTTGGCATCTTTAAAGGGGAATCCCACAGTCTTCTTGTTACTGTGACAAACAACTATATCAAAATCTTTATTCTCATAATCGTAATAAATAAAAACTACAGTAATCCTAACATGTTTTGTTTTCTAGCGTGTGAATGACAAACTCATAAGAAGCAGAGCTGTCAGCTGAGAGGTTGGGGTAACTCTGTCTTATAAACATAAATATTAAAATAAACAGCTGCTTTTAAATGCATTCAGTGACAGAAGGAATTTGAGATGAATTCTGAATTCTTGAGGAGTCACATGACGAACACGTAGTGTCAGTGGTCTGCTTCCAGATAACTGTAACCCTGTTTAGCCTAAACACTTCCCTCATGATGTGTGATAATCACAATCAGAGAAAACAGCAGCAAAAGTCATAACCAGCACTCAAAGCAACAGGGTTGGCCAGTTATAAGGCAAGCTCACCATGTCTCACCTGTAAGCCACGGCATAGCTTTGATAGTGGGGGGACACAAATTAATCATTTATATACAAACGTCTCTTTGTACATGCACATGTCCCCCCACCCCCCGTGGATCCTACACCTCTGCCCTCTTTTTATTCAGTGCTATATTCTATGAAATTCAAAGGACTCCAAGCAAGATGTCGGCCTGGCCTGTATACACACACAGCTACAATAATCTAAAACATCAGAGGTTTGGTTACAATTTTAACCAACAGCAAATGCACTGAAGCTGTGACTGTGTAGATATTCTGCTTCCAGGTCATAGCAGAGCAGCTGAGTTACCTTCTGCAGACAGGCCCTGTATGTTCACACCTTTGGCTGCCAAAAAGCTGAGGCAGGCATCGATGTTTTCGATCTGCAGGAGAGAAGAACGAAGCAGCTACATGAGACACGGCAGCTCACCATGAAGGCTAAGGCAAACACAGACAGAAGGAAACACCAACCAAGCCAAGGGGATTCCTTTTCAAAACAGCTCCTATACCGTATACATGTACATGGGCATTCATTGGAGGCTCAGCATAGCTGCATTTATCAATATTTGACTCCATGACAGCTGTATGTTTATAACGTCCTATTTGCCCTAACTGGATGTCGCTTTGGACAAAGTGTCTAATAAATAAAAATAAATGTAATGCAAAATGTAAATGAAATGAAGAAACCTGAAAAGTGTAAGAGCACTTTATAACCTTATTACTGCCATGATACTGCAGTCTAGCCTAAACAGTTAAAGGCACGAACTCACAGGTCAGCTGTGAGGAAGCATGTGGTGGAGCAACAAAGAACTAAACACATAAATAGCAAACATCAATTCAGGACAGATGGGATTCCTTTCAACAAGAAATGGGGCTGTCAGAAACGACAGCACTGTATTCCCCGGACAGCCCCTTTCCTCCTCCCATCTGATCTGTACTCATCACAAACTCACCAATTTGTACAATTTCTAGAAGTACTGGATGGATCACATGGAAATGTGAAAGTTAATAAATATGTTTTTACTTGAATGCCCAAGTTCTTGATGTGATATGAAGGTCTGAAACTACACTTATTCATTTATTGCACATTGCACTGATATGACAATTTGTAGAATCTCTGGCCACCAATTAGGTGGTTAATTATACTCCTTTGTGTATGTTTCAGTGTCCATGTCGGAAAATGTAATTTATGTTATTCAGTTTTGTTTTTCTCCATTTTTTTATAATGCATTAAATCATGCGTAAAATTTAGTTTCATATTCCCACAAAATTCAAGCTCTTCATTTTATCCCTAAAATGTGCACACAATTCACTTTTTTGGGGCTCTCAGTTTGTCATTTCAAACTCTCAAATTAATTTTCAATGTAGTGAAATGTAACATTGTTGACATGCTTTAGTCTAACATGCCCACAAAATACTAAATCAAGCTCTTGGTCATGTAAAAAGTACAAAACAAATTTCGTCCCATATTAACTCAAATGATGCATAGCATTTTATTTTTCAATATGGGCTGCTACCGATAAAATTTGCCGAGTAGGGACGCTAGCAATAGAAAAATCAATATAAATTTCATTACAGAATATTCATAAAGTCATCTCAGACACCACAATTTGAGAATCACAGATCGGTACAATGTTCCCTGGGAAGTTTGCAAAATGATTTAGATGGCAGATATTTACAAGATGGCAGCTGCAGCCTCTAACTGCTCAATACTGTGTAGTTAATTAAAAGCTATCAATCATCACTAGGGATGCCACCTTAAATAAGGGAGGCCACGCCCCACCTTACCGGGTCCATGATGATAAAATTTACTGGGGGGGGGGCTTAGTGGGCAATTGCGAGATCACAGAATATACACGAGATTAACTACAATCAACAAGAACAGTATTTATACATCAAAGTATTTTTAATTCTTGGCTCTTTATGAGTTATGAGTCTGAGTAAAGCCATTTATCCGGCGACCATGGACCACTTGGTGTGACTTGTCATAATGTAATTAGGGTCACCAGATCTGTGCCTGTTATTTCTTCTGCCACCACTGACTAGCCTGGATAGGACTGGAGATAAATGAAATGATTCAAGATTTTCATCCTTATAATAGTTTTCTGAAGTGGTAATAGGATCCATCAAAGACCAATACAGTAACATAGTAACCATGACAGAAAAAATGATCCTCTTCACAAGGATAAGCCTCTAATTATCTGATCCTTCTCTTTGCTGTCAGTAAGTGCTGTTGTTTCAATTTTGATGTTATCTCAAAATTTGATCAAGTCTAGATCTTCACTGGAGTTTTGAAAAGATCGGACACATAATTTTTTGAGTTATCATGTTGACGAGATCAACGGTCTGAGGCTGGCCTTCTCTTTGCTACTACTATATGGTGCTGATTAAATTTTGGAGTAATTTGTCTCAAAATTTGATCAGGTCCAGACCTTCATCCTTACAACATATCTGCAAAGTTTAAAAAAAAATCTGTCAAATACTATGTGAGTTATCGTGCTAATGAACTCAAATGTCTGAAACTATGTTTTTTTTGCTATCACTATGCGGTGCTGCTTCAATCTTTGGGTGATCTGTCTCAAAATTCGATCACTTCCAGTTTGTTACCCCTACAATGAGTTATCATCTTAACAAGCATAGTGTCTGTGGCGGCGGTGGACTGGTGATAAAAACATACGTATTCCCTGCCCGTGCAATACAATGATGGTCTCCTTGAAAATGAAATTCATAAGTATGAAATTTGTAACAAAACCAGGTGTAATGATGCATGAAAACACCATGGAGGCTTCAAAGGCAATCTGTGAAACTTTCCTCCTGCACGTCACTGGTGAACGTCACCCATTTTGTGGGACTTCTGGATGTGTGCAATGTCTTACTCATTCTAGCTGAGCTGACTGTTTGGTGGACCCCATTATCACTGTATATGCAGTTCATGCAAAAGCTGCAGCCGGAGTTAACCCCTCACCACCTCCAATCCAAATTTCCGATTGTGCTTTGCTTTCAGAGCGGGAAGGTACCATGTGACTGAAACAGAATTCAAAGCAGTCAATGTTAAGATATGTGTTTATACTGCCCTGTTACCAGGCAACGGCATAATGCTAATCCAGGTAATTCAAAACATTATAGTCAGGTCTGAAGATGCGGTGAAAGGTCGCTACGCATATCCAAATCATGGTTGATCATGAGACCCATACTAGTTCTGCTTATCTGATGGGTGAGATAAACTACAACTTCAAAAACCCTGACCTCATCCAGTAATAAAGATCACAATAAACACCTGAATCATTAATCACTGAACCTGTTGTATATCTAATATTTGGTTATTCAAGTTTGGCTGTCTACCTTTGCATGTAAGGCAGAGCTGAACTGTTGAATGATGTGGAACAATTCAGCAGCAAGTTTTGGTGGACTAACGCTTTCCCAGAATTTTCCACATGGTCACAGGAAAAGTCAGTCTCCAAACAGATCCACCTGAATCAAAACACTCACTAAGGGGGAAAAACAGTTCAAGTACAAGTAAAAAAGAAGAAAAGCCGTTTTCAGAGGCAGGCAGCTGGGCTGCGTATGACTGAGTCACATTCTCCATACACACCGTTTCCTGTCGGTCTTTAACTGCTGGATCTACTAAAAACGGAAATTTCCCCATAGAGAGGAGGCCATGGGAGGAGTGCAGGGTGTTGGGGGGCCACACACAGCAGCTGCTGTAGGGACACATGTCCCCCCACGCCTGCCCTGCCCCGCCCTGCCAGGGACAGGCACTGTAGACGTCACCCCGCTGATGTCGAGCTTTGCATGCCTCGCCTCCTTCACATGACTGAAGCAGCCATAAGGTGGGCAAAAATAACCCTAAATGCTTCAAAATAAAAATATAAATGCCACAGCAGGCTGGTAGTATTGCACATTCACAGACACACATACACACCCAGACATGCCAACTATTAGGTACGTCAGCCCTGCAGTAAACATACACACCCTTATATAGAAAACACGTGCGGCTTCTGTTGGCATTGTAGACCTGATGAAAGATACACCCCCTTTTGATCACGTGACCATTTAGGACAGGTCAACTAAAACTACTCCTCATCCATCCATCTATCCTCTAACTGCTTATGTGGGTCGGGGTCAGAGTGGGGGCCTGTAGCCCATTCCTGGGAACCCAACAGACAAAACAGAGGTACATACCAGATAAGCGCATCCATTCTTTAACGTCTTTAAAGAAAACATCACAGCAAGATTCTAAAAAATAGTTTCAAATTGTGTCACCTATCTGTGGGGGTAAAGCAGACATTCGCTATTTCAGTAAACTCCTAGCTACTAAAAAATGGATCCTCATCATTAAATCTGCTGTACGTGTGTACCAGGGATAAGAACGCTGTTGCCTAAATGATTACTTTTTAATTGCAAGCAAATATTTCAACCACCTCATTGAGTATAATTTGTCACACTTATTTTATGTATTTGTCGCATGTCCCCAAAGCTCTTTGAGGCTCATAGAAAGCACACATGGACATCGCCATGGCAACTCAGCGCAGCCAACGCATCAGACTCTCCTCAGTGAGAAAGATCACAGGCCCATTCATCTCACCTCAGTTACAAACAAAATCCATTCCCTAAGTCTGTCTTTAAATTGAATTTATAGGTAAGAACATGTACATGTTTATGCACACACTGAGATTTTCTATATTTGCATGTTATTCACTTAAAATTTACTGAAAATACACTCAATATTCTTTGCTAACAAATAAATTTACAACATATTCACCACTTGAGTACCTTTATTAGCAAGAAAACGTCATATATTTCATTCATCAAACTAACCTCCTCTAGTAGTTATAATAGCAGAGAAAATTCGAGGCATTCTTTCTACAAGGGATTTTAAATTCTGGTCTGTTTCATGGAATGAAACAGTTAGCTAGTGCATTTAAAGTTAAAGAACAGCCTAGAATTTGACTATGCCATCACCACACATCCAGCTAATAGGATGTCAGGCACGTACTGTTATATATTCTTTCCATGTTATAAAGGAAATTTGTTTTATTTGACTTATATTTTCATTTATAGTTGTTCACTCAACTTCCCAATGCTTAACAAAAATTAAAAATCAGCAGTTTATGAAATAAATGGAAAAGGGGTAAACACCTGTGGTGTTTACTTTTGACCAGTAGTGTAGTATATATTTACCGTACTGTATTGTACTTCAGCTGTAGCCGATGAGTCATGCAATGTTTTCATCAGTGTTACAAAGTACTGTGTGCATTCGTTATTACGAGCCATTGTATTTCACTCACATTTCTAATAGGCTTCATGGCATTCCATTCGTAAGTACTAGTCGTCCATAAGTTGCATGTTCTTAACTCAAGCACTGCCTGTACAGGGTTTGGCATCTTTAAAGGGGAATCCCACTGAGTCTGGGAACTCCACAGTCTTCTTGTTACTGTGACAAACAACATCCAACATACATCAAAATGTTTATTCTCATAATCGTACTAAATAAAAACTACAGTAATCCTAACATGTTTTGTTTTCTATCGTATGAATGACAAACTCATAAGAAGCAGGACTGTCAGCTGAGAGGTTGGGGGACTCTGTCTTATAAACACAAATATTAAAATAAATGCGACATAGGAGACAGTTTCATATTGGGGGGGACACAACTTAACTATATGCAAAGGTCTGTTCTTTCGGGGAGGGGGGGGTGAATGAAGCCAAATTAAATATTGGGGAGTATATGTCCCCCCGATCCCCCAAGTTCCAATGTACTGCCTGCAAGACTATATTTCAGGAAATCCCACGGACTGCATATCACACAAAATACTGTACTTGACAGCTTTTGAATCCTTATCTGTGACCATTTGCGTCGACCCTACATGAGGGACAGTTTGCTCACTGCATCAGCAGCTGCCCTCTTGACAAACAAGCTGCCCGATTAACAAAAGCCTTCATGTTGCTATAGCACACTCTTACAGGATGAGTACTCAGACGCCATGACACCCCATCGTGCTGGCAGGGATCCACAAGTCAGAGCCAGAGAACAGCACTGAAGACGGCTGGTCATGGCATGCCATGCGGTCTCACCCAGGAAGCCTCAGTGAGCTGGTGGCCATCTTCCCGCTGATGGCAATGTAAATAGCTCTGTTCTCACCCCCACATCTGAATATCGCTGGCCTGGAACGGGCGCCACCCCGCAGCATTTAACACCTTGGGTTAAGGGGCCATGTTGTTTACAATGGGAATCCCTAACAGTCACAGACACACACATGCATAATCTCACACCTACACTACCCACTAATGTGGTACCACTATCTGCTCGGGGCAAGCAAAACAGTTGCTAATAACTACAGAAATATATTTTTATAAACAATCTCTCAGTCACAGCACACTCAGATTCTGAGAGTCCTCAGATGGATTTTTAAATTAGAAAAAGCTAATTGAGAGTATTGAATGGGACTTACCAGGTGGCCTTGAAGCAGCACTCTAAGCTTTAAACCGTGGGCGAGAGAGAGAAAAGTGGCAGATACACAAAATCAGTCTATGGGCCCACAGCCACTGTTGTCAAAAGGCTGTCACACACGCTGCAGGAGCTGCCCCGAGGCTGCACTGCACCTGTGACGGCATCGTGCTTCGCATGCGGCCAGCCCTGTCTCCTCCATCGCCAGCAGTTTGCCTTCCTGATGGGCTTGGCGTTCAGCACGCACACACACACACACACACACACACACACACACACACAGTGCGGACAGCAGATCAAACATTAACCCGACTGCCTCCAAACCCGAGCCACTGAGATTCCTCTCCTTACGTATCCAGTTTATTCAGAGAGTGAACCCTTAACATGCCTTGACATTAGCTTACCCTTAAAATACAGTGGTACCTTGGCTCACGAACTTAATTCGTTCGAGGACTAATGTAAATACAAATAATTTGTTCAAATAATACGTTTACGGAAGGCGGACCAATACACAACTGAGCATACGCTTGTTGGCGGGCTGGTCGCTTGAAAGACGCCAAAACACGGAAAAGAACCATGAAACACCCCCCCCCAAAAAACTAAACAATTAACATTAAAAGACTGAGTAACATTCAAAAACAATACAGTCATTTCGAAAATGTGATTTTGTTTTTTTATACTGTACATTATTTTCATATGCCAAAATTTTTTATGTACATTTCGTGATGCCACGCGCTGTATGGCGATAAACTTCTTTGTTTGTACTGTAAACAAACAACATGCCGTTGCCACTATGTGTGAATGGAGAATATAACACTTAAATAGGAGTTACTTAATAATTTATGTTATTAATGAAGTACTGCAATTTTATGTATAGATAACACTGTTAAAAACCGTCACAAACATGTTTATCAATCACTGAAAGGCCGCTATAACAGAACGTTCTGTCTCTCTATTTTTTTCTTTTTTCAGATATTCGACCTCTGAAGAAATATAGTAAAGGCATACATCTACAACAAGTTTTTTATACATTCCACAACCGTTCTTGGGCATAATGTACACTTCTTTGTGTTTCGGGCTGATCTTTGGGTCGCTTTCAATGGACTCTTTTGGGGGATGTTCGCAAACCGGTACAAAAAATTTTCGAACATCTGGTTCATAACCCGATTTGTTCGTGAACAGGACTGTTCGTGGGTCGAGGTACCACTGTACTTGATAATTTGCCAAACATTACTTTACACTGGTAGATCACAAACAACACTGCCAAGTTGCTCTGTGCTGCTGGAAAATAATGAGGTTGTATAATGAGGAAGCCTCCATTCAGGTCTATTGCTTTGACGGAGAACATCTGAAATATGTGACTGAAGCAGTTCATAAGAGATTTATAGGTTTACTGTTTCACAGCCAATATAATCTCACGAAAACTGTAAAGAACTGATATGAAACACATAATCACAACGCTGCAATAAACAGCTCATAGAGATCGAGCAGCATTGTCAGTAAACAATCTAAAGCAGGCTTCTCTCTGGTAGGCATGGCAGATGTTACACCATGGGGTATCATACTCCACACGTAAATCAGAGCCTCAGTCTCCACTATACTTTCCAATGCATCATTTTAATAGACGGGTTTCCACTTTGCAGAATACAAACCTTTTGAAGAACAAAGATCTGCTACCAGCTTCCTACAGGAAGATGAAAGCTTTGGACTAAAAGCAGTTTTCCTCATGACTCCATTCTCGAGCAATAAAATCATAAACATCCAGCTAGTTTAAACCGGTGGAAAATTAAGGCAACCTGCTCACAAAGACTCACGTACATGCCTTTGTAGTTCTATACAGGCAACAAACAAAAGTCCAGTGGGAGGAGGAGGGGGGGGGGGTTCTAGAAAAGGTCCACCTGTATAGAGCAGTGCTGCATTCACGACGGACGTCCTGTGTCAACATTCTCCTAGTTTAAGCATGCAAATGCGACTGGGTCAATGTTCCATTTACCCACTGTTGGTTATTGCCGGATAATGGGAGTGGGGGTGGGGTGAAGCAGGGGGAGTCTATTTAAAGAGGATCAGACAGAAGGTGCAGTTGTAAAAACACCACCGAAGTGCTTCAGCTGACGTCTGTTGAGGCTGCAGTAAAGACGTGCTGGGGAGGCGTGGGACTCCACCACCAACTGAACAGCCACAGCACATGGAAACTTTTCATTCAAATCTCCAGAATCAGTATTCACTCCATGCAAAGGGCATTTGTCCAGAACACACATCATTTAGGGACACTTTACAGCTCTACTCTTCTGCTGTATCCCCCATCTGAACCCTTATATTTCACTACTTAGTTCAGGCCATGACTCATCGCTCTTGCAATCAATGCTCGTGGTGTGTGCTTTGCACTGAGTAACATGAGCAGGGGGAACAGAGCCCTCCATCTGCCCTTGGTTTCAGACCCATAAGACTATACTTCATTCCCTGTAAAGACACGCAGCATTTGCATAATGGCAGCACTTGCACCTGGGACACCGAAAGTGTTTCAGTAAAATAGTCATGAGTGCCTGGTTACCCCAGGCAACAGCTCACTCCCATCAGCTCTGCCACCTAGATGTGCTGCTTTATCTTGACAAACCAGAATCAAGAGAAGCGTCTTTAAAGCACAATCATTAGGGACCAAAAAACAGCTTTTAAACAATACAAAGAGGGTAATGTGGAGTTGCTCCCCCCGGATGGCTGGAGGGCGTAATCTGCTGATAAAAGGTCTCTGCTAATTGATTCCGAGCATTAACTGTGATCCAAGCCCCCACTTGAGTGAAGGGCTCAGAAACACTCGACAGGAGTCTCCATGCTGACTTTAGGAGCAGCGTTTCACACCCAGCTCAGAATGAAGCCCGAAGCCTGTCCTGCTTCTCTGACTGAGTACCTGGGACCTTGCCTACCCATTATGACATCATACATTGCAGCACGCTGGTACCATCGGCCCTGCACTTCATCAAATAAATAGATAAATAAACCTGCAAATTTATTAATTAATACATCTTTATGGCCAAATGAAAGGCATGTTAAAGCTTTCTTCCAGTCTGAACACATAAAGTTACCCCAGTAAGGTCTTGTTATGCTCAGCATGAGAGATATTTTTCTATCTAAAGGCATGCCAGTGTAAATCTGTTAAAAGCCTACTACTCAGATGGCATCACCAAAGCTTTTACAAAGCAGTCACGAGATCAAATAACACCTCAGATTTCCTCACAGAATAAATGCAGCAAAATGTTCTGTGGGCTCATAAACTTTTTACTATCTTGGTGCCCACACACATTGAACTGGCAAGGTGTTCCCCCCTAGCAAAAGACTATAACTTTTTCCTTCCAATGAACACAGTCGGACAATTAAGGAAGGGGAGCAAGGCACACTCACCATCTGAGAGCGACTCTTGGGGCATCCATTGATATCCTCAATCTTCTCATTGGCTGGAGAAACACAGGGAGAGAGAGAGGCAGAGAAAGCTGCCTTTAGCAGACACGTTCATGGTTAATCCTCAAGAGCCTCAGTGCAATAAAGGGACAGGCCCTGGTACTGCCCAGCAGGGCTGAAACCCAATCTCATCGAAGCAAGTGAATTGGCCTGACCACTCTCTCAGCGTGCTTCTAGGGGGCTATTCTCGTGCTCCCCTCCCCTCACCAGCACCGGCACAGAGGGCCAGCCCACAGCAGCTGAAACGCAGCCAGCTTCTCCGACCGACAACTGCACAGCCAGCAGGGCCTGCCCTGCCCGGTGCCCCGGCCCCTGGCAGCCTCCCATTCCCACAATGCCACCTATGCTGTGGGGAAAAAACAGCCTTATCCTGGTGACCACACACACACAAACACAAACACACACACACACACGCACACACACACACGCTGGGTAAACATATCCTTATGGGGACCGCTCATTAATTTCTATGGGAAAAATGCTAATGCTAACTATGACAACCTTAACCCCTACCCAGCCCTAACCATAACCGTAAGCAACCAAACAAGATACAAGACTTTTTGCATTTTTAGTTTTTCATTGCCGTTACGGATTGTTCCCTTATGGGGACCAGGAAAAAAAACGGATATTCATCACATTGTGGGGACATTGTGTCCCCATAAGCTAAGGTATACCCACTCACGCACACACACACGCACACACACACACATGTACACACATGCACACACACACACACGTCTGAGTCTTTCCAGTGAAAGACGCTTGTTCGGACTGTTTGGCTGAGACGGAGACACACGTGCGTGTGCGGTGAGAGTGGCCACCTGCAGCCGGGAAGCTGCCATCACGGGGAAGAGGCTGCTATCGGCTGGACGGAAAGCTCAGCCATCAGCCATGTCTGGCCACTTATAGAAACAGTCACTTTCAAGCAGGAGCATCACAACACCAGCAAACTCAGAAAGCCCATGAAGCAGGCCTCTCCGATGCAGGGGCTGTTCTGCTGCTTTATGACAAGGGGGAGAGGAACGAGGCACCTGATGGAGCTCTGTGCGGCAGCGCTGGCCAGCGCAGCAGGGGGAACCCCGTTTTAGCTTCTGGATTTTCCCCGCATCTATTCATTACAGCTAAATAAGAGGCTGGAGTAGATAATTACAAGCTGCATTACTGTATCTCGCTTCCACCCAGTGAGCAAGAATCCACCATTAAATTTCACATAACGATCATAGTGTACAAAGAAAATGAGAGTGCTGGGGAAGAGTCCCCCACGACAGCACCAAATTAGGCTATCCCTCTGAAGTTGTCACATTTCATTTGAGAAATGGCTGGGTGCCATATTTCATGACACCTTAAGATCAGCAGTGAGCTGCCTGGGCTGGCGGAGGGCGGAGGAGGCTGTTCCTGGGAGGCTAGCAGAGGAGGCTCCTACTGGAGGCTAGCTGAAGAGGTTGCCCCTGGGAGGCCAGTAGGGGAGACTGCTCTTGGAGGCAGCAGGGGAGGCTGCTGCTGGGAGGCTAGCAGGGGAGGCTGCTCCTGGGAGGCCAGCAGAGGTGGCTGCCCCTGGAAGCCACCAGAGGAAGCTGCCCTTGGGAGGCCAGCAGAGGAGGCTTCTCCGGGTATGCTAGCAGAGGAGGCTGTTCCTGGAGGCCAGAAGACGAGGCTGCTCCTGGGAGGCCAGCAGAGGAAGCTGCCCTTGGGAGGCCAGCAGAGGAGGCTGCTCCTGGAGGCTAGCAGAGGAGGCTGTTCCTGGAGGCCAGCAGAGGTGGCTGCTCCTGGGAGGCTAGCAGGGGAGGCTGCTCCTGGGAGGCCAGCAGGGGAGGCTGCTCCTGGAGGCCAGCAGAGGAGGATATTCCTGGAGGCTAGCAGGGGAGGCTGCTCCTGGGAGGCTAGCAGGGGAGGCTGCTCCTGGGAGGCCAGCAGAGGAGGCTGTTCCTGGAGGCTAGCAGGGGAGGCTGCTCCTGGGAGGCCAACAGAGGAGGCTGCTCCTGGGAGGCCAGCAGAGGAGGCTGTTCCTGGAGGCCAGCAGAGGAGGATATTCCTGGAGGCTAGCAGAGGAGGCTGCTCCTGGGAGGCCAGCAGAGGAGGCTGCTCCTGGAGGCTAGCAGGGGAGGCTGCTCCTGGGAGACCAACTCTGCCTCCTCTCTCTGAAAGTTTTGAGAAGGGGCCTAAAGCCTGAAGTGAGGTTGTGCAAAGACACGTGGCTTATCAGGCAGCACCATCCATTGTCTGGGTTACACTGTTCAGCAGCCTGATGCGAGGATACAGCGTGACCAAAAAAGTGGAACTGAACATGCCTGCAGTAAACAATATAAGCTACGTGCTACACCTGCTACACATATGACCCTTTTCAATATGCTGCTTCCATCAGCACATTATTTAAGTTATCTGTCATTCAGTCATGCCTGAATTAAGCACAGGGTTGTCATTGTTCATTGTTATGTAACTATAAAAGTTAACAATGACCTCACTTAATTATTAAAACATGTAATATGTAAAAAAAAAACTATTTTTCAAGTCTGGAAGCCATTATTATTCATTGGTTGTTCTGAATTAATATTTCAATATACTGGAGATCTGAACAATAGAAAATGTTTCTAAATACATTTTTGAACATCAGCTACCTAATTTTCTCAGGGTCAACCTCAGGCTCCAATGGCCATTCCCACACACCCACAGGAGACCTTCTACAGCGAGAAGACAAAGCTCTTCCATAAAGGACCGGACAAACGTAAAGCGCAAATCTTCCCAGGTTATAAAGCCTGATGAGAAACTTACCCACAACCTGGATGATTTCGGCCAACAGAACTCCATCGGTGACATCTTGCTGCAAGTCCTTGATCAGGCGCTTGTGGCCGGATTTGGCCAAGTAATGATTGGCCCAGTCTGTGTAAATCTGTTAAAAACACAAATAAAAATCAACATTCCTTGCACAGCAGAGGGGATAATCTATTCATGAATGTCATGGTAAAATGTTACAAAAACACAAAGCAGCAGAACATCTCTTTTAGTGAACCAACAAACACTTTAAATATTACCAGTATGAAAGTGGTATCTCGCAGGCTTGCTTTTCCTAGGTCCAAACCCATATATTCGTGCAGTATTCAAAGTCAGGCTATTGTACACAATTGGGGCATTGAAGCCTTGTGATTGCCTTATTCAGATGAGATTCCTCACATTAAAGCTTAAGACAGACAGGGCTTTCACTGGCTGAGAGGACTTGAATGTAGTGTCTGAATAATCTCAATGGGCTGGCTGATAATTGGGCGCTTAGAATGGGCTAGAGTTCATTTTCGCATCTCATTATCTTGAGGCCTGTCGGCAAACAGCAGACCGTTAAGGACAAATAACTTATGAGATTATTGAAATAAATACAGAGCGGCCTGGCTATACCCCTGTTCTTTCCCAAATCACCATGACTAAGGACGGGAATTTCTAGTGAGTACTTCTGCACACAGCAAAAAGGAAATTATATATCTAGCAAAGCTCAGAGACAATTTGGATTTTTTATAAGATCTAAAAGCATGAGGACAACAGCTACAGGAAAAAAAGGAAAGGCAGAAATAGAACAATTACATTTCCTACTCAATTTTAAAGTCCTTGTTAAAAATCCAGTTTGAAAACAAACATTAATCATAAAAGTAATCAATTCACTGAACTGAAATATCCCCTCTCCAAACAGGTTCTCCTGCTCAGGGTCACCGGGTGTCTGGAGCGTACCCCAGGTAGCACAGGGCATAGGGCCTAAGGCTGGGGTAGAGCCCAGACAGAAGGGCAGCACATCGCAGGGAACACAGACACAACCATGCACTCTGGCCGATTTAGACCTGGAAAAAGTAATCCATGCCTTCATTACATCCCGGCTAAACTACTGTAATTCCCTCTACCTTGGCCTTCCCTTGTCTTCATTAACGCCTGCAGTTGGTCCAAAATGCAGCGGCGCGACTGTTGACTGGAACAAGGAAGCAGGAACATATCACCCCTGTTTTGGCTTCCCTGCATTGGCTCCCCATCCATTTTAGAATTCAATTTAAAGTCTTACTCATAGTTTTTAAAGTTTTACATGGGCAGGGCCCTGCTTACTTTACTGACCTTCTCCAGCCTTATTCAGTCCCTAGGTCTCTTAGGTCCTCTAACACAGGACTTCTATATGTGCCACGGTCATGTCTGAAACAAAAAGGTGATAGGGCCTTTGCTGTGGCTGCTCCTCGCCTATGGAACCAGTCACCCTCAGATATTAGATGTGCCCCCTCTG
>JAODKC010000009.1:22876926-22904388 GCA_026777985.1 Mormyrops attenuatus | reverse complement strand
CATGTACAATATAATAATCTATACCACAAGTGTGTCTGCCGGGGTGTGGCATGAGTAAATGGTGTCCTGTAGTTGTGTTCTGGGCATACAGCAACTCTGGATATAACAGACTTTGGATATAACGGACTGTATTGCCAGATCCCTTTAAGCCTGTTATGATGGGATTGTACTGTATTTATAAATATTTACACACAGTGAAAGATGACATATGAAACAATAAACTGTCACTCTAGGTTGCAACGAAACGCTTCTGTGCCCCTGCATATGACAGAATCAATGAATTCTGCAAGCCAGCACCACCGACAGCATGCAAAACTTGTCAGTCGTGAGCATTAACATTATTGGTAGTTTGTCCTGTCTTGTCGAGATGTCTACCAATCATCATGCAGAAAAGGCCGGCTTCCAGGGGGGTCTAAAATATCTGACTGCAAGTCTATCTGTCTAACCATTGTTGTCAAAGCAAAAACTAGGTGCTGCAGCCTTCTAAGGGCGGATTTATACTTGATGCTTGCAGTGCGTACGGTTACACGTGCTGTCGCTATACATGTGATATTGCCACACAGTTTATGTCAATGTGGAAGATTAAAAGCTATATCCACCAGGAGACAGTGCAAGAAATCATCTTGTTTGGCTCCATTGTTTCCAGTCTTACTTGTTTGTCTGTGCCTCCACGAGCTACCAAAGATAAACCTTAACTATACTTGCAAGAAAATGAAGAAAGCATAATAATAATAAGCCATGAGTTGTGTGACTGAGTCCCATAACATCACACCCGAATTGACCACGTTCCAGTACAACTAGCCAGGATAACCATCAGCAATACCAGTTCCAGCCAGGTTCCTTGTTAACCGTTGTAAGCAATAGCACTGTATTTTGTGCATTCAAGCACCACAGCAACATGTCCACAGATAGAGGTTGGACAGTACTGTGTGTACAAGTGATTTAATGACAAATAAATTAGACAGAAGTGCATTATGATCAGTTAATTGCTACAGCTTTTTACTGTTAATACATGGAGTAGTCATCTTGAATTCTGTGGTCGGGGTTGCAGAGGTCCATCTGACCTTCAGATTTGGAAGTGTGACTTCAGGGGGCATTCCAGTTGAAATTTCCAACTAGGAAATCAGAAATTCTGACTTCTCAGTTCAAATGGAACACACCATGTCAACAGAAACAAAGCAGTACCGACAAATGCAATTTGATTATTCCACATGCGCACGCAGTGGTGACTATGTAGTGGTGAATTGTATAATTTGAATCTGGCTTCAAACTAATCTTAAAAATCAGAAAAAAAACCCTGATATAGTATAGCAATGAGTTTGAAAGAATGACCTATACACTAACCTTCATGTTAACTGTACATTAATTGGGGGATTCAATGTGTAAATACACTACTATGGAAAAAAGCACTGGGACACCTGGCCATTACACCTACAGGAACTTTTATAACATCCCATTCTAAATCCATAGGCATTAGTATAGAGTCAGTCCCCCCCTTTACAGCTATAACAGCTGCCACTCATCTGGGAAGGATTTCCACAAGATTTTGGAGTGCGTCTCTGGGAATTTTTGCTCATTCATCCAGAAGAACAATTGTGAAGTCATGCACTGACGTTAGACGTGAAGGCCTGGCTCACAATCTCTGTTCTAGTTCATCCCAAAGTTGTTCGATGGGGTTGAGGTCAGGGCTGTGTGTGGTACAATCAAGTTCTTCTACACCAAATTCACCCAACCATGTCTTTTATAGACCTTCCTTTTTGCACTGGGGCACAGTCATACTGGAACAGGAAAGGACCTTCCCCAGACTATTCCCACAAAGCTGAAAGCATAGAATTGTGAACAATGTCTTGACATGTTGAAGCATTAAGAGTTCCCTTCACTGGAACTAAGGGGCCTAGCCCAATCCCTAAAAAACAACCACATACCATTATCCCTCCTCCACTAAACTTTACAGTTGGTACAATGTAGTCAGGCAGTTGACATTCTTCTGGCATCTGCCAAACCCAGACTCATCCATCAGACAGCCAGAGAGAGAAGCGTGATTCGTCACTCCACAAAACACGTTTCCACTGTTTCAAAGTCCACTGGCGGCACTTAGCATTGCGCTTGGTAATGTGAGGCCTGCATACAGGTGCTTGGTTATGGAAACCCATTCCATGGAGCTCCAAGTGCACACTATGCACCTCAGGACTCAGTGACCCCGGTGTTACTTCACATGGTCTGCCATTTTGCGCCTGAGCTTCTGTTGTTCCTAAACACTTACACTTTGCAATAATGCCACTTACAGTTGACCGTGGACTATCTAGAAGAGAAGAAATTTAAAGAACTGACTAACTGCAAAGGTGGCATCCTATGACAGTACCATGCATGAATTCACTGAGCTCTTCAGAGCGACCCATTCTTTCACAAATGTTACACCTCTGGCAATGGGTCTGATTGAAACACCTGAATTCAGTGATTAAGAATTGTGTCACAATACTTTTGTCCATATAGTGTATTTTTGATTGTATGTTTTAATGTTAGGTGCGATTAATCACGATTAATCACAGAAAACTGTGTGATTAAGTAGTTCTTTTGTATCAATTCATAGTCATAATATTCAGTAATAAGCTTTCATCTATTCTCCAATTAGACAAAGCGTACATGAATCTTCCATAGACGTCCAGTGAAGCACAGCATTAGAGGGTGTTTATGGGCTGTATTTTTCATGTTTTCAAAGGGAAAAATAACATAAGTTGTTGAAAGCAACTCCCGTGAAACAATCGGCTCTGTGGTTCAATTAGTAAGATAGATAACACCTTTCATTGGAAAATGAAATTATGACGAATTCAATTCTTTTGGGGGAAGCTGTGCTTCCCCTGTAGTCTTACAGCAATCGCTTGTGGCACAATCCCTAGAAAACCATTCTACTCTTTACCGAACCTTGACACACAAGTCACTAAATCCTCTGACACAGATAAAAGATGTGTCCGAACCTCCCCCCAAAAAAAAACTACGAAATCTAATTGGCCAAAATGGAGAGAGGATGAATGTAAAGAAATGTCCTGACTTAACAGTGTTTAACCTCTGTAGAGGTCATCAGCACAATGGACACCCTCCTAAAGACCAAAGGAAAACTACTGGTTTTGATAAACTGCAACCACATGGCCATTCAGTATATTCACAACTTCACAAATACACAAACCATTTATAGGGTTACAGATGGCGTCAACTTTCCTATAATAAAACTGCATTTTATTGAGACAGCCCGCGTTGTGACAGGCCATTAAGCAGCGCTGCGTGTAAAGTGTCATTTCAGGAGGAAATATCACGCTTTCCTCGTCAAATGGGAAACAGAGCTTCCACAAAGCCCCCCTCAGAAAACAGACATCAAAATGCAAAAGGAAGTGAGCAGAGCATGAAAAGGGTGTGAGCTGCGCCCATCCCCACTACTGTTGCCACAATCCACACACCTTTCAAATGGAGCTTGGAGGAGGAGTCTCATATCCAGCACTGGTGAGGACAGCGTCAGACACTGGGTCACAATGGGCTTATCCTGCTGAAGCAGCATGTTCACTCCCCGGCAAAACCCCAGACGGCACGGACGACAAACCTGCAAGCGACATCAAATGCGCGATACGTGCATGATATAGCATCTCCTGCTGCTCCACTGATTGGTCAGAGAGAACTGCTGGGGGTGTGAAAAGGGATGTGGGTGGTTTTGAAATGGACAGCAACAAAACACTCAGGGGGGAAGGGGGGCAACAATATGGGGCTATGCACAAAAGATGTCTAACGTGTGCTTGTGAGAACCACATACAACTCTATAGCTTATCTAATGTCATGCATCTCCATGACAACCAGAGCAAACCTCAAGCATCTGCAAGCCTTGGTTCCAGAGTCATTGTGGTGATTCTCCACCCTGTGACATCACTGACCTGGCTGGATCCTATAGTGTGTCTTCATCAGAGCACCAACCCAAGCCTGATTGGACACCATGCTGTGCTGGTTAGCAGCCACAAGCTGGACCTTTGCAGAGAGCGCTAACATACAGAGCACTCCACACCCTCTCTGCCAGCAGCCAGCCGTAAGGCGGGGCCACTTACAAGACTTAATGGGCTAATTGCATTGTATAATAGATAAACCATTAGCAGGCAGAATGTAAGATAATAAAGAAATGAATTAAAACTAAATAAATGCACTAATTTTTATACCAGTACCTGGTTATATAGTTTGTATAATAAGTAATAGCAATCACTTCAGTTTGCAGCAGGAGAAATTGGTGTTTATATATGTGTGTGTGTGTGTGTGTGTGTGTGTATGTATAGATACTATGGATAGTATGGGTTCCATACCACACCTTTTTACATTTTACATATTTACAGTCCATACATAATTATATTTCTTGAGTAAAACAGACAGTGGCAGACTGAAAATAGCATGGCCCTTTATCTTGACGATTCCCATTAAGATAAGGGTCTTATCATACTGGCAAATGGTTAAATGGACCCAGCGAATAAAGATTAGCTGGCTCTCCGACTGAGACAAAGGGAAAGGCCCGTGACAGTGGCATCCGGCTCAGCCCCATCCCAGGGCTCCGCACCACCTTCTGCTTCAGCTTAAAAGCCCAGGACAACAAACCAGGCTAATAAAATCAGAGATTCTCTTGCTCACATAGAGGTCTTTCGTAACCAAAACCATCTGGGGAGATTGTCTTAATGACAGAAGCAGTGCACTGTGCGCTGATTCTCCGGCGTTCTGGCATTCTTTATCCAGCCGTATCCAAATTTAGTTCATCGCCCACATCTGCCCATTTGAGAAAATGGCAAAGTTCCCCTCTACGCCCACTGATTCCAAGCCCTTCTTCGCCAGTGCTTGGTTTGCCACTTGTTTTATTGTTGATGGATGAATGCATCTGCAGAGTGGAGGAGGAGCAGAGGAGATGGGGCGTAAAGTCATTCAGCCTCACATAGTCAGCGCACACACACACACACACACACACACAAAAGGTGCACACACGGGCTCAGACACACTGCCCTCCACAGGAGGAGTCGGTGCTGGCATCCTTTAGGTGACAGCCTGTCTCGGCATGAATCCTCAGTGACCGTGGGAACTGAAAGAATATCAGACACTAGGGGGCAGCAAAGCCTGTCTGCAATGTGCTGGTGTTGGCACAGCACCTCTCTTAAGGCTGGTTTGAGCGGATGCGGCAGTGCCACAGTGTGCACAGTTCTACCCTCTGCTATCAGAATGAAAACAAAAATGGCTAGCAGATTTGAAGAATGGTTGACTGAGAAAGTCTTGAAATACAGACATTTATGCGATTCCTCACTACAGAATTATAAAGACTCCCAGATGGCTACAAACTAAAATACAGATACATTTGTACGGCAACACGATATACCCATGTAGGTTTTTGATTCAGTGATATTGTTTTTTTTTTTTTTTTTTTTTTTATTCACATTTGAAGTCAGTTTTTCATTGTTTTTATTTTAAATATGTATATATTTAGTTATATATTTTAGTTATATATTTTAGTTATATATTTTTACTCATTTTATGGATAGACAGACAGTTAGTAGTAGACTAATACTAGATAGTAGACTAACTATTGCAAAATGTTGCATTGTAGTGCTAATTGGCTATTTCTATGATTAAAGTACATTGTAAGAAAGAGGCTCAAAGATGAATTATTACTTTAGCTAAGTATTTAAAAAAGGTAACAGAGCTTTCAATATTTGTTTTTACTTTATTTCAGTAAGTTTTGGAAGCAATATTTATAGTTTTCAATAATTTTTAAATTTTATTTTTGTGTCATTTTATTTCAGATCATGGAAATGGTTTTCTTAACAATACCAACCCTGACTTGCAAACTGGTTTAACTAAAATTCTTATTTGTAACATAGTATCCATACTGCACCTCAGAGATGTGACTAGCAGCTTTGCACTGTGGTGCCCCGCCTGGCCTAAGGTCAGAGTACACAGTTGCCTGGCATGTTGGCGCTAAGTATGAACATTCAGGATTGCGGACAGAGTGCATGCATAATGGCACGGCCGTGTCCCCAGGGAGTATGAACCATGCCCATTTCTTATTCTTTGGTATCCTTGACACACATACACACACGTTTGTACTCATATCTTTGTGGGGACTCTCCATTCATTTTATGGGAAAAACCCTAATCCCAACAATGACAACCTTAACCTCTACCCAGCCCTAACCTTAACCATAAGTAACCAAACAAAATATGAAACTTTTGGCATTTTAAGTTTTCGACAGAAGTCACACATTTTTATGAAATTGAATTTCCCCTTGTGGGCGCCGAAAAGGTGGTCCTCATAACATTAAAATAACAGGTTATTACTGAGGGGACATTTGGTTCCCACAATGTAATAAATACATGACCCACATACACACACACAGCCCATGCCATAACCCTCCCTCACCGCGCTACTGCCCTCAGAGTGCATCTCAACCACAACATCCTCTGCTTATGATGCCAAATACTTCCTGACAGGTTGGCCACCGCCATGGCTGCTGTGGCCAGGCTCGTTTTTTCAGGGAATGTGAAGGATGCTTAATCTCTGAAACTGACACATTAGCAGGGATAATCCATCAGAGTGCATATCAGATCGATAGCGCACATGCCATTCTAAGGCAGGCCATATTCCCTATAAAAAACAGACGATTACTTGCACTGTGGTGTTGCTCACATTGTTCACAGCTGTTTAGGCAAGATGTGTTTCACAGAGATGTGGCACAGATTTGTAGTTTAAGCTTGATTCACAGGGGATTTAGGAGTTTAGTCTGCCAACTATGTCATGCCGCAAACCCAGAATGATTCCAGCAGTTGGCAGTAGATGGCAGCACTCTGTTTGCTTTTCACAGCCATCCAATATTAATGGATGGAAAGACAAAAATATCCTATCCTATCCTATCTTATCCCACTTTTTTTAATCTACACGATACTTACACATCAGAACATCAAATGAAATGCACCACAGTAAATGGCAGATTATCTGTAGAAAGATTCAATTTGAGTCAATATGGCTCACAGTATGTTCCGAGTATTTCTGCATCTCTGCTACAAGAATCATTAAACAGCCTCCCGGGAAGGTCCAGCCCCTTATAAGCATACAGCTTGGAAGGCAGACAGACCCGAGGAGAAGCCCCCCCGCTCACCCTCTGTCCCCCCAAGGAGCAGAGCGATTAGCTTCCACGCCACACGCAGCTCCTGTCATGGGTACTCTCGTATAGACTTTAAGGATGTGATCGTGCAACCCCATAGCAGAGCAGCCAATCGGATCGCTGTCGTGTTACAGCGTCACCTCTTGTATTAACGGGAGTCTCATCCGCGACAGGCCGCTTATTGAGCAGAGCCGGGGGCCGTCTGGATGGCTCACATGTCGGGATTCTATTGCACGTACAGCCCCAAAATGTATAACGACAGCCGGCCTAGCGGAGAAGTGACCCTCCAAAGAGCAAGACGCACACAGTCAAACTGCGCAGCGCACACAAGTGTAACGGTGCAATGGCGAGCTGCATGGCGGGGCCTGACTTGGCCCATATGGCTGTCACCGAGCACACCAAAGCGCCACGAACCATCCAAACCTGCGGTGCACATTCCGCAAATGACAGGCTGCAGTCAAACAGTCAAACATTAGCTGTTAATGTGCTACATGTCTAAAAAGCATTTCTGTACAGCCCTGGAGGAGACAGAACAGTCGTTCTAAACTGAGAGCCACGCGACCTCTTACACAGATTTAACGGACATGGAGCCAGCGGCACGTTCCAGGAGGAGAGAGTCAGTTTGTTTAGAGAGTGAGTATTTTCAAAGCTCTCGTCTTTAAATAGAATTGCTGCCTCCTTAGAAACTGGCTTGTGAGACAAACGCACAGGGGTCTGGCGGTTGCTTCTGACAACATGCTTGTATTTGAAATCGCTGGTAGCAAACAGTGACATCGCAGACAAAGGCAGGGCAATACGTGACTTTCTCACTCAGATCCCCTTTAAAACCTCCAGCTACCTCATCACCCTCTGTGGCCCTATAAAAGCGGGGATTCGCATCGCTGTGTAATACAGGCATTCTGGGAAGGGTTCCAGCGCTAAATACAGCAGGTGCCTAAGGAGACTCCCTCACACCACGGCATTCCAAGGAGCATCTGTGCCTACCTGCCACACTGTGTCCCAGCTCCAATGCATCCGAAAACCAAACCAAAACACATGCTCAGAGGAAGCATGGTATAGCTATATACCACACAAGTACACTGGTATAGAAGGTATAATGATACGAACCATAAAAGGGTATAGAATAGCATACAGAGGTATAGCAGTACTGTATATAGATAATAGTACACAAAGTTTTACAACATATGCTATACACACACACGCACACACACACATACACAGATTTAGTGGTACAGCTGTATTCTATACAGGCATAGCAGCATAGAATGCAGCATAACAGCATACGGCTATAGATCTTCCACTGCAAGGTTAAGCAGCATAAGACAGAGGTAGATAGCTATCCATCTGCAAACTGGCATGATGCTGAAACTGATCTCTGACCTGCGTGTCTCCTCCTGTCGCACTCCTCTTCCCTGGGGCCCCATCGCCCTCACGCTCATGCCCCTGGGGTGATTTCAGGGAGATCTGGCTGGAATAGGTGAGCTTGACACCACCCAGCTTGAGGGCGCAGGGCTGCGGGGCAGCAACCCGTGCAGGGAGCTGCGGGATGGGCACAGCACTGTGCACAGGTTTGGGCAGCCCCGACTTCATCTTGGACGCCACCAGAATGGCCGGCATCTTCTTCTGCCGCTTTCTCAAACGCCTAGCGGAGAGGGAGGTAGGCAGGCAGCCTGTGGAACGAGTGAGCGAGCGAGAGAGAGAGCTGAAGAGCGCCTGATAGGTAGGAACGCTCTGATGGGGAGGAGCGAGCTGCGTGGGTCTGTGCACATACATGTACATGAGAGGCTCTCCGTCAGGAAAGCACGTGCACACAGTCCACCCGCCCCCTTGTCCACCTCGCACTAATTAAAGCAAGCGGCAGCTACAGAAAAAGCCCTCTTCTCTCTCAGGCTGCCAAAATGACACCCTCTCCACGAGCCAGCAGCTGAAAATGGCCCTGGGTGTCTCTCTCATGAAGAGGAGGTGGGGCCCTGCGGTCTTCCCTCATCTGCCGTACACACCTTCCCAGTTCATTATTCCCCATCCCCCCATTACCGCTCAGAAGGAGCCTGGCTGCAAATGCAGGGGGCTACAGATGCAACACGCTGCCATCGTGGATGTGAAACAACCGCAGATTAGAACTTTCCTCCTTCAACAATAGCCAGTCAACTGATATAATTTGGGGACATTTATGACTTTGGACAGGAGCCTAAGGAGACACTGCCCCCTCTTCCTCTTCCTCCTACACAGACATGGCAGATGAGGTAGATGAGCTGAGTGATGACCACTCTTTCCCCCATGAGCCAGAAAACCGCAGTGTTCAAGTCGCGTAACTTCACTGTGCCCCAAAGCAACAGCAGAGCCGTAGGTGATGGTCTGACACGCTGGTTTACTGGGTCTCAAGTCCGATTACGCTGCTTCGCTGAGTCTCCTCGCAGGTCAAACATGCCGCTTTGCTGGGCTGCAGGTCTGACTCGCTGCTTTTCTGAGTCTCAGGTCCGATTACACTTTTTTGCTGGGTCTCCATGGAGGTCTGGCGTGCCGCTTTGCTGGGTCTCAGGTCTGATTCTGCTGCTTTTCTGGGCCTCAGGCCCAATTACGCTGCTTTGCTGGATCTCAGCGCAGGTCTGACATGCCGCTTTGCTGGGTCTCGGCGCAGGTCTGACATGCCGCTTTGCCAGGCTGCAGTTCGTATTACGCTGCTTTTCTGGGTCTCAGGTCTGATTATGCTGCTTTGCTGGGTCTCAGGTCTGATTATGCTGCTTTTCTGGGTCTCAGGTCTGATTACGCTGCTTTGCTGGGCCTCAGGTCCAATTACGCCGCTTTAATGGGTCTGCACGCAGGTCTGACGGGCCGCTTTGCCAGGCTGCAGTTCGTATTACGCTGCTTTTCTGGGTCTCAGGTCTGATTATGCTGCTTTTCTGGGTCTCAGGTCTGATTATGCTGCTTTTCTGGGTCTCAGGTCTGATTACGCTGCTTTGCTGGGTCTCAGGTCTGATTATGCTGCTTTTCTGGGCCTCAGGTCTGATTACGCTGCATTGCTGGGTCTCAGGTCTGATTACGCTGCTTTAATGGGTCTGCACGCAGGTCTGACGGGCCGCTTTGCCAGTCCAATGCTAGCTGTGGCAGATGTGCGCACACAGAGACACTCACACACTCCATAATGTGCTCATGTTCACCATCCCTGCCAGTGTTGAGACTAATAGGAAGCGTGGATGCAGCCACAAACTGTGCTACTCTAGTTGCCCGCAGTCTCTGAGGGAGGTAGGCGTGCAGATGGGAGTGGGGGCTGGACACAGATCCCTGCAGTGAGGAGGGGCCTCTCCCTGGGCCTGGCCTGCAAGCAGTTCTGCAGCACAGCGTCGGCTCTGGTGGCCCTCCTCCCAGATACATCACTGAGAGACGCCCAGGCATATTGTGCCAACAATAATCCTTGGCAACGATTACAGGGCTTTTAAACATTCATGGTGTTTAACCAGCCGAAATACACACACGTAAATGAGCTGAAAATAGATGAAAATTAAGAGCTGGTGTTCTGCTTTGAGGCATGACAGTTACCTCAGCGATTAATAGGCAGATGGACACTCAGTCCCAGGCTGCTTCACATCTGGGTCCCTGAAGACAGTCACTTAGCGTTAGGCACCATGGCACATTTTAACCCAGGAAGGAGAAAATGAGAGGCTGCCTTGCTTTTGTTCCAGCACTAATCCAGTTTACTGCATTCTAGACTAACAGAATTACCCATATAAATCTGATTAGGGTGTATGTAAAAACGATGACATGAGGAAAACCTGCCATCAGTCCAATTACTGTAATTACTGTAATTCCATTGAAATGTTAATCGATGCATGCTTCACCGAGCAGGAGTGCAGGGGTGTGTCCCCCACCTAGCTCACGCTGTGGCAGTGTGCTCCATCTCCACGCCCCTCCTGCACAGCACATCAGAAAGCGGCTCATTGCATCATGGCAGTGGATTCACACGGCACAGGCATGCTCCGCTCTCACAGGCATGCTCCGCTCTCACAGGCATGCTCCGCTCTTACTAAGGCTCCCACAGCAATATGCTCAGGCTCCATGCCATTGTTTTTGCCCTGCTTCCAAACAGGCCAATCTAAGAGCAGCCACTAGTGCACACAGCCCCGTGGATGCCCATCGGACAGAACAGGCAAGCAGAGACTGCGTCATCCCACGCTGACAGTGGTCCAGTCCTGCTTTCCCTGCTCCCACCGGTCCCAAATTCCCAGCCACCCTCCCTGCCCAATGCGCTGCGATGCAGTCCAGGCAGCCCCCTGCAGTGTGGCCCCCATGCTACCTGCCATGGCCATGACTGGCTCCCACCCACCTCCGAGAAAGCTCACCTATGTGCCGGCCAAGATGAGAGTACTTTGCACTGCAATCTTGCATTATGCTGTTTTTTTAATGAACAATCTACTAAATATTTATGTCAAGTATGTCATCCATCCTCCACAGAGAAAGATAGAAGTCCCCATGACAACAGGAATCTTTATCTAGCGGTGCCATGGTGTATGTCACACACAAATCCACCCTGTTTATCAAAGTCACTGTGCTTTCGCTTGCCTTTGAATTCGAATGACAGTAACTCTGCATTAGTTGCATTTGGATATTAAAGTGGACACATTCCTTATGGAGCTATTTATAACCGCCATGCATTCATTAGCTCTGAGTTGTGTTTTCCATCCCGGTATCCCTGTTTGACAGAGAGGCAAGAGCAGCACAGTGTTTCCAAGTCATTCATCCCGAGTGAGCAACATTAGACTCTTTAGCCTTTGTGAATGCAATCTGAACAGATTTCTCTGATATTATTTCTAAGCAAGCAAGTGTGCTGCTGAGAATCTATAGAGGCATCTGCCAAATTAATTTAAGTCAAGCACAAGGTCACAAAGCAAATAAAGCCAAATTTCAGTTACAGCCCAGCCTGGTGGGTTCATTATGGTGTGACACTGGTCTGCTCCACACCCAGTGTGCTTTGCTCGATGGCACCACTCTGGCCAGGGAACCCAGCATATCACAGCCTAGCAGGAAAAAAGCTATCTGAAAAATGACTAATGAATCACTAGGACCTCATAGATAGAAGATAAAGACTGTCCCCGACTTACAACGACACGCACAAACGGCCAACATTTAAAAAATAAAAAATCAGACGACCATATACCCAGCAGCACTACGCTAACCACATGGGAAAGTATTGTACGGTATGGCAACGCGACCATCCCAGCCTCAGACGCGTCTCATTCTCACACCTAGAAGTCAGTGCCATTATCCTTTTTCAACATACATCCATTTCAACATATGACCTATTTCTCAGAATGGAACCCAGTCGTAAATCGGGGACAGTCTGTATACATAACCATGTGCACTTTACTTCACTTCAAGTCACAGCAAAGTAATAGACCTTCTTTACAGTAAGATAAGTAAAGCAGCAGAGGTCTTGAGCTAAATCTGATCTGATCTGCGCAGGGGGCTTTCAGCATAGAGGGGCAAGGATTCCCCTCATATACGCCATCGACATGCCCAGCTTGGGATTCCCCCTTTAGCTGCAGAAGGCCATGGGGGATGGGTCCACTGCTGCTCCATCTAGGAAGGCCTATTTCACAGGCCTGAATTCTGAGTAGAGAGTACTGCATACCAGTGGGACAGCAATATACCATCTGCAGATTCTCAGAGGTGGGGAGCCTTTACTAAGAGACACAGTGCAAGCTCAGTTTCATTTAGGAGACACTTTTGTCCAATGCAACACAGAAGCGAGGGTCAGAAAGTGGGCCTGGCAGCTGTCTCCAGAGTAAAGCTGGGCCGAAGCTGGGTTTACTGGCCTGCCTGATGATAAAAAAAATGAATAAAAAAAGAAATGTAGGTAAAGTTTTATGTTTAACTCCCATGAAAATTGCAATAAAATTCAACAGCTACATCCACACCTGCACGCAAAAATTGAGTGTTACCTTCATCAAGAAATGCCAACAGATACTTAAAGAAATAAAGAACTGATTGAAGAAGGAACCAGCAAAGGATCAGGGTGTCCTGGCCTCAGGGATGACAGAGAGCTCTCCCTTTAGCAGCCCCAGGCCCACGATGTGGCTGGGGTGGGGGTGGAGGCTGCTCACGTGGGAGATTAGTTATGCCGTTTAGTGACAGACAGGTAGACACAGAGATGAAGCTGTCTGACAGCCAGTGCTGAATGTAACCCCATGTGCTCTCTCAGAGATCACAGGCAAAACACTGAGTGGATGACGCCTCACGCAAAGCAGCACAGAGCGAAATGTGCACAAACTGATTTGTAAATGAGAAGAGGATGCATCATAATGTAAATTACTTTAACCAAAAAGCAGGAAGCATCATTCATCAACAATTAGAATGCTTTCATTTAGCATCAGCATACTGTGAGCTGTCTTCCCATTGAAAGCATAGATCTTCCACACTGTATACAAACATCACAGTTAATTAATCTTGCCGGATGTCATCTGGTGACTTACTGTGTCGCCAGAGGCACTTTTCTACTCCTGTGGCAAGTGATACAGGAACTGCAGCAACTGCAGGAAACTGTTTGCTAAATGCAAGTCTTAATTAATGCAATGGGTACTGATAACAGTATTAGATGTAAAAAAAAGAAAAAATTAAGTCTTGCTGGTACAGATTGCATCAGGGCTTATTGGAGCCATCAGGAACAACTTTGTGCTGAAATGAGCAATTAGTGAGGAATAGTGAGGGGGGGTTGGGGGGCATCGTAGGACAAGCCCCCTTCCCTTTGACATGAGACCTGTTGCGAGTGCTGTGTGATGCTTCCCATTGTAATGCTTCAGGTGAATTAAGTTATTTTTAAACATATTTTACCAGCAAGGTATCACTTGTACTCTAAATGGGATAGGTACCCAAGCCTCTGTGTTCAGTGCCCTCACCTACTGACCAATCCCAGCTCCCCCTAGTGTGATATGACTCTACTGCCTTCAATAAGAAATTGGGCCTTAACTATGCACATAAATCTGTGATGATGATAAAGAAAATATCTGTGCATCTGTGACAGCATGTACAGTAAGGCATGCTTTCATTAACAAAGACTGCATAATTAATGTACAATAATTAGGACACTTTATCCATTTGCAATCAGTTAAGCAGCCCTCCTTAGGAAACAAGGAAAAAATGACCATGCTTCAGGCCATAATTAGAGCACCAAGCCATGCTTTATCTCTTAACTATGAAGGAAGCGGAATGTTTACACTTATAAAAAACTCACTTTAAACCAGAGCAATAACCAAAGATAATGGAAAATTTCAATAAAGAAGTAAGAAAAGGGTGGAACAGGGAAGGCAAGACTTAACTAGCAGGAAATACATGAATTTATTAAAATGCAAATCCAGAGCCTGATCAATGGATCAGAAAATCATTCAAATTCCTTCTATAATGTAAGCATGCCATAAACGATCTTCTTCATCTAATCTTCTGTTTTAGTGAACACAGTTTTGCTCCTGCTGGTGCCTCCCATGAGTACGAATTAACCTGAGTAATGTGTGTTGGGCCAGAACCTGGGCTCTGGTTTTAAGAAGTTGACTTGTAAGGGACTGTGGCTTCCTGCAATCCACACTGGGTCAAAATTATACATACAGGCTCAAATATACAAATATACACATACACCCTCTGTAATATTTGGTTAAATGTCCCTTATATATATATATATGTGTGTGTGTGTGTTTGTGTGTACTCATATATATATCTCCCCCAGAAGAGATCCAAATTTATTAAAATAAAATTTTCAAAGAAGCCTGCAACATGCTTTTTTTAATCTAAATGATCCATTTTCCTCCAGAAAATCAAACTGACGGTTTAATTTTATTTTATTTTGACAACAACAAACAGTCATAGCAGGGTTTTAGATGATGGATGGCTTTTCAGCACTAAATGGACATTATTTTCACCCATAATTTAATAAGCAGATTTGTAGTATGCCTAAAATATTAATGAGATGCTTATTCTGATGCCTAAAAGTAATCTGTATAAATTCGGCATATAATTTTGCTTATTAAATTCGGTTAGCGGAGTGTGCCACATGCAACTATTCTGGTAAATCATGGAAGTGATAAGCACTGAAATCGCGTTGAAGAAAGGGACGGCTCAGCAGCCATAACATCTTTTAAAAGACGAGATATTGTGGTTAAACTAGGTAAAAAGATGGTGGTGGTGTGCAGATCTTTTTACAGATTAATGTCTGACACTTTTTTGTGATATAGTTTTCATTTTTATTTCAGTTCACAATGTTTTTTTTTTTTTTACTGTCTGTTTTCCTTTCAGTTTTAATTTACGATAACAACACTGATCCCAACAAGCCCAGTACCACAAACACACACACACCGGTACCGTCAATCAACACAAAATAAGCCCAGATTGTCCTCTTCTGAAACTCTTCTTCAGCTGACTCCCACTCCACATTGTCATTCACAAGCATATCAGTCACACCTCTGTCTGTGAAGTGCTCTGTTCTGTCTCTTACCAAGAATCAACTGAGGCTGCAGTAAGGTTTTGCATTCACATAAAAAACCACACCCTTTTGTTTTTTGATAGGTGCCATACTATGTAAACATTTTCCTTTTTTTGTCTGCAGCTAGAGGCCTGACAGAGAGAAATATGTGTTGTTTTCTTTTCAGAGATTTTCAACCTCAAACCTGACTGGGCTTCCATGGCAACAGAAATATGTATTATACTAAAAATAGCTTTAAAGCAGACTAAGATCAACTAAAGTAAATGAGCAGTCAAAACTGACCCCAAAGTAGGGCTGCTGCAATTAGTAGTCAGTGATGTTGATGCTGAAAATGTGTATTTTCTTTTAAAATTATTTTTATGAAATTGCCTTTATGATTTCTAAAGCTCTTTAATTCATTTTAAGAAATGTTTTTCTTCAATATCACTACGTAATTATGAGAGTAGTTCAAATTGTCACAAAATAAATAGGTGGTTTGTATACTATGCAAAGTTCAATACCATAGTACAGCGACACGAGCGCTATGCACAAGAAATGACACACAGGCGATTTCTGGATGATGGGCTGCCAGGATAGGCAAAACAACTGTAAGTGTTGTCTATTCACGTTTATAAAATTTCCATTAGAATGGAGAGCTTTTTAATATCTTTTGTCCTTGTAGCTGCTAAATACACTCGTTATTAAAGCCATAAAGTTGTCTGCCTGCTACCTTAGGATTTTCTAAAAATGGCGAAATACGGTGGTCCTCAACACCATTTACGCAAAAGGGGGCAGGGAGTTTACAGTGGAAAACCAAGCCAGGGCCAACAAGGCTGAGTAAGTTATGGACAGATGATACCTTATCTGCATTTCAGATGGTTATTTTAAGGCCAGTGGAAGATATAATTACAGAAATGACAAAAGCTGGAGGGGAAGAGGAGCAACTTACAAGAGATCAATCACAGTGAGTTTAGTGCCTACCTCAGGTTAGTCATTCTTCGGTTTTCGGATCTAAAGGAGGAACTGCTGTCAGTGTGAGGGATTCCATCACAGGAAGACCGATTTTTCATGCAATTATGTCCTGAAGAGGTTTTGTGCTCTCAGTAACATTGCAATTTTGACAATCATGAAACAAGAGTTTCATGGAGAAAGACAGATAAACTGGCAGCCATCAGAGACATTCAGGACGTCTGGGAAGAGCAGCTGCCTTGTTTGTACAACCCCAGCAATGACGTGACTGAGGATGACCAGGTGATTCCATTCAAAGGTAACCAACTTATGTTCTTTATTACTTCTTATTTAAAGCAGTCACTACATTTGTTACAGTATCTGTTAATTTTTTAAAACCTTTGTGAACTACTGAAGGAACAAAAAATGAATATCACAAAAGGTGAAACACTGCTGTGAAGACAAACCTGGATCATTTGCAATGACCACACCCCCAAGCATAATCTAATTCAGCTGCTTCATTTTAGTGCTAATTGCCAGTAGTATAAAACCAGGTAAAGGGTGTAGTCGTTGAGGAGTTTTGTCTTGTTATGACAGACTGCTGAGCGGCTTTCTGGCCTGTTCTTCCCCGTTTGCTTGTGTTTTCTCCTGCGTGCTTGTTCTCCCAGGTCCTGTCACCCAAGCAATTGCTGATCCCGACCTCCATCTAGGTGGGCTTGAGGGTCCTGCTTCCCCTGCATCATCATGAGTGTATACCGGTTCCTTCACTCCCCTGGACAGATTACCCAGCTTTACAATATCTGCTCTCGACGCTGACTTTGATCCCCATCCTGTGATTTGGCTTCCTGGTTGCACCACATCTGGGTACCTTGTTCCCGTTGTGTCCTGTTACAATTGAGCTCATATTTATGTATCATAAATGACTCCTAACACATCTTTTATCTCAAGTAGCTACTATATTTGTTCATGATTTGTACTTGAGTAGCAACTGAGTTACTAAGTTACTAAAGAACTATATTGTAAAGTGTCATCAATAATGTTCATTTGTCTAAAATGTTTAGCAAATTGGTTTATTTGATACCAAATAAGTGTTGTCTTTATGTATTCTGGCAGTACATGCATAAAAAATCCAGAAAATATAAAACTATGGCTGGGTCTCAACACACAATCCAGTTACGCCTGGAATGTCCAAGTGCACACTGGTAAACCGGCTGACTGATCAAGAAAAAAGAAGCAGTCCATGACCGCTGTAATGGATTTAACCCAAGGGCTCAGTGGTCACAACATAACCCGTAACAATTTTTTCACGTCTTTCGAGCTTGGGCAGGAGCTCGTCAAAGAGAAACTGACGATGCTGGGCACTGTACAGTGCCAAAACAAGCCTGAGCTGCCGTCTGCTCTATGTCAGTGAAAGACAACGCAGGGTTCTCATCTAAATTTGCTTTCACCTTTGATACAGCTGTTGTTTCCTATATGTCTTAAAAGAACAAGAGCATACTGGTTATGAGTACCACACATGATAGTGCTCATGTGAGTGGCAGGGTGAAGAAAAAACTTCAAATGGTACTAGATTGCTAAAATATTAAAGAAGAGGTTGTTGGAACACCCTTGATAAGGTCACTGCAACTCACAGTTGGTAGGGAAAAATGACATGCTGGCCCCGGGCACTGTTTTTAATATAGCTGACATTTCAGCATACAATGCCATTCTTATTTAGAGGTAGGTAAATCCGTCATGGAAGGCAGATGAAAATAATGTGAGACAGCAGTTTCTGGAGGAGTTAAGGAGAGCCCTTATCACTCCTTCAATGCAGCAGAGGCCACGCTTTCCCTGTGTTTCTAGTATTGCCTGACTAGTGAGGGCGGTGAAAACAATGGCCTCTGCATCCACCTCCTCACCGGTAATCAAAGGCAAAGCGTTAAAGAGAGAACAATGCAACTTATGTGCTCTGAGTGAAATATGTTTGCAAATAGCATCTTGTGTTTTGTTGCACTTGCAAAGAATATATGCATGCCATTTGTTTTTAGTTTAATGATTGTTTTTTTTGGTTTGCTCTTGGTGTTTTTCTGCACTGTTTAAATAGTCGTTTATAATAACATATAGTAATGATTGAGTGCATGGTGGTGCAGTAGTTAGCACTGTTGCCTCACACCTTTGGGGCCACGGTTCAATTCTCTATTATGGCTCCATGTATGTGGAATGTGCGTGTTCTCCCTGTGTCATCATGCGGTTTCCCCTCACAGTCCAAAAACATGCTCAGGCTAATTGGAGTTGCCAAACTGCCCATGGGTGTGAAAGGTGTGTGAGTGTGCCCTGTAATGGGTTGGTGCCCCATCCTGGGTTGTTCCCTGCCTTGTGTCTGTAGCCTCCAGAATAGACACTGGACCCCCTGTGACTCTGAATTGGACAAGCAGTTTCATAAAGTGGTTGGATGGAAAGTAATGATGATGATGATAATAGTAACCTATATATAATGATTATACAGCAACAATAATTGTAGTGCTGATGGGACAGCTCCACGTGGTGGAGCTAATTAAAATATCCCAACATGCTCCATGGGTATTGTAAATAGTCCCTATGTGCATTATTGAAAAAACTTGTGCTGCATTCCCTATTATCCCGTGTATCCTTGTCTATGTCATGCGTGAATCCTGTCCAATCCTCGCGTATCTTTAGCCATTGTGTAAGCTACCCACTCTGTGTGTGCCTTACTGTCTGATCTCCCTGCATTTCCCAGTTATGTGTAGTTCTTCAGTGTCTGTGTTAATTCTTCTAAGGGCTTTAATAAAAGGGTGTTTTTCACCCTTAAATAAGCCTCTTTGTCTCTTGCTGCCAATGCAATGATTCGGTCTGCCAGACTATACAATAATAACATTAATATAGTAAATTGCATGATATTTTCTCTTGTTAAAAGATTGCAAAAGGGCTAAATATTTCTATGCAGTGGAACAGAGAATCAGTAAAGTAAAATATGAAGAATTCAAAAGTACAATAATGGCAAAGAGCAACACCGTGGCTGCCATCAAAGCTAGAATGGCAACAAATCGCTGAAAGCAAAAATGCATACGTGCAGTTTGATTGTCATTAATATAATTGTTTTAATTTCCAAACATGTGCTTTGTGGATTTCATAATTTTTCTTAGTGTTTGTATTCATATTGATGATCCAATTTTATTATTCAATATTAAATTAACTTGTCACCATTCAAAACCCATTAAATATTCCTCCATCCATCATTGCCTCCAGGCCTTGGTGAGAACGCACTGTCTGAGTGAAGTCTTCATTGTTCAGTGCCGCAGGGAGGTAGTCAATAAGCAAGCAGGGCACTGTGGACGCTCATAGTGAGAACACAGACAGGGCAACACTGTTCAGGCAAACAGAACACAGCTGAGTCATACAAGAGCAACAAAAAACTGAGAAACAAACATGCAGACTGTGACTCACCGGGATACATCTCTTTTCAGGTGCAAGGATGAAAAAATAACTTCCAAAATAAGACTTCCAGTCTGCACTATCCCCCATATTTTAACACTATTTAGCCATTTTCCATTGTGTCCAGTGTGGGGCATCAGAGATTGATTCTGGACATGTAACCTCAAAGCTGATAGTTCAAGTGTACAGTGGTTGCCCGCTGCTATATGCTTAGGAAAGGCACTGCAACTAGAACATAAAGGTGTATAAAGGAATAAAGCTGTAGCAGGTTCTGGCGAGTATAGCTGTGGCTAGTAATAAACTTGTATGACTCAAATTGTTTGAGCGATCTGTTTTGTTAGTGAGAAGACTCAGAGACAGGGTTATGCTTCCCCAACACACTCCGGTCTAGGCCAGCCGCTCTCTCGACACACCGTCGGCTACACAGCGCAGAGCATAAGAGGTTCTGCACACTGAGGGATAGAGCTTTTCCTGCTGTGATGACTGACGGCTCACAGGGGCCTGGGAGGTCTCCAGGGTGTACCTCCCCTTGGGCCATCCAACACACTCCCAGACAACTTAACAGTCCTGGGGTGAAACAAAGCCAACTTACATCACACTGCTGTACAAATGTTGGTCACACTCAGGCAAGATGATACAATTCACATTAAAATCAAGATATCAGTGACTGAGCCAGCAACCACAACATTACCTTAAGCCTCCTATGACGATAACTCAAAGAGAATCATCACATATGATGATATGAGAGGACTGAAACCTGTGTCTGGTATACAGGACAGCTGGGACATTTTTTTCCTGGCAGATTGGAGACAAAGGCAGATGGACACATCGAATCTCATTGTAGAACTGTTCACACAAGATGCCCTCAAGCACAGAACACCTTCACTACCACTTCAGCATGACATCATCAACTCAGTTTGTGTTTATGACTAAACAGTTTGAGAGTAATGAAAAGATATTTGCCATTATATGCTGTAAGAAGGAAGTCATTGATTTTGGAGTCTAACTTTGCACATCAATTAATTTAACTTCACACTGTTTTCTTGACAGACCACTTTTGCAACACTGTTTATTGTTTCTGCATCAGCTGGAAGGAGAACAAACATCTGGGACTGACCTTTTGAAATTCAGAACTCCACAATTATTTGGAGTTAAGTGAAGCAAATAATGTATTTCTGATTTCCCCTGAAAGCCCTGAAGCCCTGTGTTGTGGCCACCTGACCCACACCGGCATGCAGGTTTATATCCTTGCATGTGCATATGTGTGGAATGAAGCGTAAAATGCCCCAGCTGGTGGGAGCCATCCAGTTCAGACAGAGCTATCATTGCGTCTGTATTGCACAGCAGGCCTGTAAGGTGCCACAGCACAGTTCCGGTTCTCCTGCATGCTGAGCACTGTGGCCGCTCTCCCTCTGCCTGTGATAAGGAGGCACCTGCTCCGGACAAAACACAGAGTGCCAATGAAGTATCTGGGAGCATCCAGCCGACAGGCCATATTGTGGCAAATGCAGGCATGTGTGCAAGCTGGGACTGACGCAGCTACAGTAACCTTCTTACGGAAATCAAGTTCATTTCTTTAAATAAGCCACAGAGGTAAGGTCCCACCAGAAAGCCTCACAGTGCTTAGAATGAAGGACACATCTTATAATGTATAATTAATATAACAATGTGCATGAAATTGCCTGAAGTACTGCTAAAGTAACATTATGGCAGCTTGCCATTGTTTGGGGGTAGAGGGGTGTTCCAGGGTACTGACTGCTGAGGCTAGAAAGCAGGTGGAACATCTGCTGAAACAGAAAGCAATGTGGGGGTTTGTCAGCATGTGGCCCTGAGCATGCTGCTAAGGGGGTACGCTCCCAGAAACACACAGCAGCATGCAGACACTCCGAGCAGAGATCCCAGCACCATCCGGCTGGCTCTAATGCAGAAAAGGGACCCAGTACACAGCTAGGTTAAGCATTGTTGGGAGATGGGTGGGCTTCTGCTACACAGCTACCATATTGGCTCAGCATGATTAGAAAAAGCTCTTCCTTTGCATGCCCCCCTCCAGGTGTTAAAAGATTTATTCAATTTCCTGACAACTGCATAGAAATCAACTCAAATCCCTCACAAAAGCTATCTGTTCGTAGTCACAAAAAGGGTACAGCCCTGGTACAATTTTGTTCCCCTAGGTACAAACAACACTGATAGCTAATATACCCCCAATGGTACAAAAATGTTCCTGGGAGTCCATTTCTGTACCTTAAAAGGTACATTTACCTACAGCTATGACACAACTGGCAGACCCCAGTAAGTGAACCCTCAAAGGTACAAACTGTGTACAGTCTCCCGGCTGAAACACAACAGACAGCCTTCAAGTCTGTGAGGTGACCACGACTCAAAAACATTATGTATCTGCTGGCTCTTCACAGCTCACTCTGCCTCATCCCCCTGCCCCCTTCCGATTATGTCTTCGGTGTCACTGAACAAGATGAATGGCAGTGCTGTCAGCCAAAATACTGTCAGACAGCATGGAGGGTAGCTGTGCTGAGTTCCCCGCTCTGCAGGGGACCTTTAGCCTCAGACGTAGCAGGAGCACCCTCTTAAAATGAGCCTGGCCCAGAGACGCGCGTGAACAACAGCTTGTTTCCTGGAAACTGGAAATAACACAGCACCCCCTTGAGCCATTATCACAAATACCATGAATACATTGCCGAAGACTTTGGCTGCTGACCTCGACCACTTCATGGTCCGTGGGGGTCTGGGCAAAGCCAAGGGAGAACATTCTGGCCACACCCACAGGGCCCCAAGCGTGTCAGTCCCAGACAGCAGCACAGACCGTCTGCTGATTAGGCCATGTTCAAGATGGAGCAAACAAACAACATTAAAAAGGACTATGCTGATGACCAGCCAGTACGTCAGGAGATTTGTTCAAAGCCACTCGCCTGAGCTCTGCCTTAATAGTAAAATAAGTTCATATTCATCCTTCACATGTGACGTCTAAGAGCTCATTCCTCATAATGGACGCCACCCCCCCACTGGACACAGCAATTTCCCAATATGGGGAGATATGTGGGATGGGTTAACTGTACGACTACTCTACTAAGAGTAGTACTAACTACTCTGACAAGTTCCTTTTGCGCAACAAAAAGCTAGACAAAAAAAAATACATGTTCTTATTTACAGTATGTACATTGGATTAGCTACAATCAAGAGCAGTATTTACAAAACATTGCAACATGTGGGCTGTTGTGTGGCTCAGTAGGCTAAGCCTCTGTGGTTGGGATTGGAAGGTCACTGGTTTGAGCCCAGCTTTAGCAGAATAGCCACATGTAATAACAGTACACAGGATTTAAGCAACCTGTTCAGTAAACCACTGATGGTTCAATACGCACAAAAGAACTGTGGTGTTAAGATCTGGAGAAATGTTTCTCACTTGCAACAGTCACTCATTTTCCTATATGTACTGCCACAAATACAAGACAAGTGTTTTTCCCCAAAAAAATTAATCTAAAGAACTGTGGTCACCTTATTTTCAAGGGCTAGAATTTAAATGTTATTATACAACAGCAGATGGCGTAAATTATCTGCCTCCTGGCTAAAGGTAGCTGCATACTTCAAACACAAAGTCATTTCAGTGATACAACACTCCAAGAGCGATGATCACACCCACTGTCGACAAATGTGATGCCGTGGGGTTGGTCAGCAGCCGGCATGCTATGTACTGCACCACGTACATGGTACTTATGTTTAAGTATTTATGTTAATTGCTACTGTGTAATGTTTGCCATGGAATGTTTCATTGTAACTATGAGTATCATGTACACTGTTGGTTTCCATGTCTGTGCCACTGCTAGTATTAAACCGAGAGTGTCTCTTAATAAACAGAGCATTTCATTTTAAAAGACTTGTCATCTTTTTTATTGAGATGGCTCAACGACTCGCCACGATTTGCTTTTTGACCCCTTTATATGGGGCTGCTGCATCAAAAACATTCTGCTCTCTCTTGGGTTGTGGAGTTTGTAATATTGGTTATCGATATACACTTAATGTGCTGCCTATGGTTACAGTGATATGCTTAAATTTGTATGTGTCCTTGTCAACTAAAATAATTTTTCTTTATAAAGATAACATAACTTGTTTCAGGCAGTGTTGACATGCCTTTTCACAAAGAACCTCACCACAAAGAAATATCATTAGGGTACCGACTTGATTTTGCAACTTTGTGTTATTGTTACATTTTGCCTAAAAATAAATAAAATTGAGAAGGCAAATTACTTCCAGGTTGTCAACGCTTAGACTATGCTAGAATGCTAACACAGAATGCAAAGGTAACATACTTGATGTTACACTTATTTTTTTATTTCATATTGCCTGTACAAGTGCGCTACATGTTCATTTTAAATAGAATAGACAAAGCACCTACAGGTTATCAAAGTTAAGAAGCATTTTTAATCTTTAATGTTTTTCTCTCCTTGATTTCAAACAGTACAGACATAACGTAGGCCGAGTCGTGCTGCCATGTTTCTACATGGAGAGTTGTTATGTGGAAAAATAAAGAGTGCAGTGTTTAATTAAGGGGTGTTGTGTTTGTATTTTCTTCTCAAATATAAAGATACTGAAACCGTACCGTTAGCGTGGCCCAAAAACTGTGACACATACCAAACCCTGGGAAAATTGCCCCGTTACACCCCTAATGTACATGGGTCCTTGAGCAAGGCCCCTAACCCCCAGTTCCATGGCCCATCGCTTCCAAGCTTCTTCTCACCTACATGTGTGTCATAGAAAGCAGGATGGGGAAGGCAAAGGAGAATTTCCCCATGGGGATCAATAAAAGTGTTGTTATTTTAGATCTTGGACTCATTTGGAGTATACCAATTCTTTGCCCACAAAATAACAAGAAATATTAGCAAACAAGTGACTTTATCTTGCATAATGGATATTTTCATGTTCCGATTGGTTAAATTTGGTTAATCACTCTCCTTTTCAGATACAGACAGACAGACACACACACACACTAGTTGAAAGTTGAAAGCAAACCTTGGGGACCCAATGCAGGGTTAGGCTATTTATTGTAACATTTTGTGTGACTTGTCTTAATGCAATTAGGTTCACCAGATCTGTGCCTGTTCTTCAATGTGTCATCATTGACCATAATTTTGCCAACCAGCTACAGGTCTGCTACTGATAAAATTTGCTCACTGGGGAGGTTAGCAATGCGGAAAACAACACTATGCAATATTCAGAAAATCATCTCACACCCCACAACTTGAGAATCAATCTTGTGTTTGTTCCTGGGAAGTTTGCAAAAAGATCCACGGAATGACGGATCCCCCCAATGACAGATTGCTGTGTTCATAAATAGGTGGCTGTAGCCTCTGTTTTGACCCTGGGGTGGTGTTTGTCGTTCCAATTTTGGGTGGATTCGTGGATTCGGGGTTTATCAAAGGAAGGATTTTCAGGTGTAGATTTTCATCCACATAATGGATGTGGGGACTGAAAAAATGCCAAAATAACAGGTTTTTATCACATTTGGTCCCCACAATGTAACGTATATCTGACCCACACACACACACACCAATAAAAGAATACTGAATTGCCAGTTCCTAAAAATTTACAACTGTTTCTAACGTGGAACCGATTCTCAATACGCAACCATGCACGTCAATCCTTGCTCCCTCCTGGTGCTTGCTTGGATGGATGGATGGACAGATAGATGCAACTAAATGCAACTACATGGTCAGTCTGGAGCCCTGTACATATATTGCGATTTGGTTGGTCTGTCAACAAACAAGTGTGCGGTTCATGATTCTAACCAAATAGTAGTATGTAATATGACGTTTTGGCCATATCGCCCACCCATACTCAAAACACAAAAAGGCCCATGACGTGGACAGCTGCCCATTTGGCAAGCCCTGACCTTTCACTTGCCAACCAACAGTTTTCTCATTGTAAGGGTAAGTGTTGCTGTGCATTCAGTGTTTTCAAACCAAAATGAAGTTCTGTGAAACACAGCTGCCGTAATTAAACAAGCAATGGTCACAAGATCCTGCAGAGAAGAGGGGAGTTAGATCCTCCACCAAGTATTTTTTTTTTGGGGGGGGGGGGTGCTAAGCTAAATTATCACATTGTCATTGAAGCCCTAAATATCAACTGAGATAAAAAAAAAAACAATAAAATCAACCTAAGAACATTTTTATTGTTTAATCTGTATTTACAGAAAAGACAGCCAGTCTTTCATCTGAATCAGCATATTTTAACATTCCTGCACCACAGTGATGTTGGTTTTACTTGATTTTCCCTTTCAGGCTGCCCCACAGCAGAAAAAATGGTCTGGAGAAGTGTTTCTCACTTGCAAGCGGCCTCTAATGGGCCTTGTAACTGTGGCAAGGATGTGCGGTTCAGTCAGTGTTGGGCCGCCGCACAGACACAACCCCGATCCCCGCCTGGTAAAATTCTATGGTCTGTGAAATTTACTCAAAGGATAGGGTTGAGTGATATTAAAGATAAAATTGACTTATCATCATATCAAATTTAAACAATAAGAATACGATAAACGTCAATAAACCGTCAATAAGGAACATTGTTTGATAGCATACACCAGCCTATCACAGCACAGAAATGAACATAACAACAGAATAACAAATCATATGCCGGTCTTTTAAGAGCTGACAAGCTACACCCAATAAAGATGCAGCAAAGGTTGACTGAGTTAGTGGAGCACAATATCATGGACAAGATAAGCTCTTCCAGAGGAAACTTGTGTGTCAGTAAAGAAAGCGACAGTTCAGTAGCCACATCTTTTAAAAAGGAGATATTGGGGATAAACAAGACAGAAAGATAGTGGTGTGGCTTTATTTTTTTGCCCTTTTATGCCCGACACACGACAGATTGCTGCTGTGTACCGTAAACTTGTGCCAACTAAAACTGGAAATTCTGCGAACGTATTTCACCACTTGAAGCACTGCCATCCAGTAGAACATACAGAACACAAGTGCTTACAGTCACACGCACCAGCATTTAGGGTTTACACTTTCAATCTATATAAATACAGGACAACTTGCATCCCATATTGGTTAAAAACACAGCATTTTATTATTCATTACAGGAGAGATGACAACTATACCAGCAATGCCAAACTCATCCCTGGAATGAGCAGCAGTCAGAGAAAAGAAAATACAGTGCCTAGCAACAAATAATACTGTCAGCACTTTAGTGTTACACCATACAACAAAAAAAATCTATTTCTGAGTTATTATTAAAAGTAGACTTATTCAGTCTATTCAATTTGTTGCATTTTCATGTTCCGAATTCTATGTGAATTGGGGTAAAATTGGAGCATTGAAGTAAAATATTGCCTTGAATTATATTGCGATGATTATTGATAAGGACATACAAAAAAAAAATTACTGTGATAAATTTGCCATATCACCCAGCCCTACAAAGGGGGGGGGGGGGGGGGGGGGGGGGGGGGGGGGGGGGGGGGGGGGGGGGG
>JAODKC010000009.1:22839652-22876826 GCA_026777985.1 Mormyrops attenuatus | reverse complement strand
CCACCCCCCAGGCTACAGACATGATAAATGATGAATAGTCGGTCTGTGTGGATGGAAAGGTTGAGAAACCTTGGTCTGGAGTTTGCAGAAGTGAACACATGTGCAACAGCTAAAAATATGACGAGAGCAAATTAAAAAAAAGAAACATACACACACCCACCTATGGCCCCCTTTATTTATTTACAGCTGTGACGCAACTGCAAATCCCTCCCTTTATATTTAGCACCGTTTGCAGTTCAAGTTGCCCAGTAAATGGCTGGGTAGTGGGAGAGAGGCGGTACAGCAGCCACATTAAAAGGTAAGCACCATGCTCCAGGCAGACTTTCCAGTGCCCACATGCATGTGCTGCAGTCACTAACCATGTGTGCCTCGCACGATTTTCCCCCAGCGCTTTGGGTGCAGCACAGACCCAAGCCGGTTCCCATCTCTCCCACAGCCATAAAGCTGTCTAATGAAAATACATCCTCTCTCACATGGACAGAGGCAACGGCGACACAGGGGAAGGGTCCACGTGTGAGATGGACAACAGGCTGACAAAGCATGTGTTTAACAAAGGTCCGCACTAAAGCTGGGGCTGACCCCTAGAAAGCGGCTGGGCAGCAATAAAAAAGCTGAAAAAACAGTCAAATAAATGAGGCCAGTCCACAGTGAAGTCTTACCCAACTTCATTCAACAGATCTTTGGCCAACTAGGAGATAAACAGAAGGATGTACATAGGTGACGGTGCAGAATTTTGAAAACTCACAATTCATTGAGGAATAAAATAGAACTACACCACAATCCAGCCAAAAATGTACATCGCACACTTTGGTATGGGATACAGCTTAAAAGCATTCAGAGGCTTCGCAACAATGCGAATAGACCACATGGCAGTTTGGACACACGAGATGCAGAGGGGCAATGCAAACAGCTCAGTTCACATGCACACATCTCTCATGATGCGGGGCTGCCCTCTCTGGGACCTGCACTGCTTTCTTTCTTAGGTTGGCACATTTCAAAGGGACTGCCAGTAAATCCTGATAAAAGTCAGCATAAACAGGATTTTGGGCAGCTGCAGGAGGGTAACAGGGCAGAAGGAAGCAGGGGCACCCTCCCACACAGCACTGCCCTACCACCACATGTAGCAGCAAAGAGGAAGTCATCATAAAATTAGTAAGCGTATGGGGAAGATTATGCACTGCTTCAAACGGATACACCCGCCATGCTCACACAGTATGAAGGAATACCAGGATGAGCATGGAGTACAGTAACCAACTGAAGGTTTTACTAGTAAAAATCTGGTTAAATGGCTTCAGTTCGATACCTAATGCTCAGATATTTTAAGATGTGCTATAAAAACAAGGGGCATTTGCACAGGATGCCTTTTTGAACAATGTTCCACATAAAAGTTTAGCAGCAGCAAACTTAAAATACAAAATGTCGCACTGGAGCTTTAAATTAACTTTGTTGAAATATCAACCCACTATGTACATAAACCTTTAAAACACAGAACAGTGCTATTCTTGGCAATGCAACTACCAAGAAGACAAAATATACACAAACGCTTAGCTCTGGCATCGCAAGCCAATCAAAGCACATGCTGAGATTTAGATCCTATAGGCTAACATCTGGCAAGGCAAAAAACGACATGTAGCCAGCTATGAGAAGTACAGTCTTCTCCATAGACGGAGTATAGAGAGAGCAGCACAGTGCTGAGGGAGACCACAAGCGGGGCAGGCAGAGGAGGCAGACCTGATACACACATGCCACAAAATACTGCCCTTCCTAGGAGGCAGGAACCCAAAGAGATGAGAATTTGTTGAAAAAAACCTTGAGACTAAATATACAACCCATGCAAGACATACGCAGTGTTCTATGTGACCTTTTCTGTGTGATCTTTTCTCAGCTGTTTTGCTTGAGGTATGTTTGATTTTTAAGGGCAAACAAACCTGGGAATAGAAGCAATGGCCAGGATGGTGGACCTTGGCATGGCCATGCGGGTCCTCTACTCCCTTTGTGCTGCCAGTGTTCATGTGGAGTAGAAAGGCTCCCAAGAGCTCCACAGAAAGCCTGAAAATTCCAGGTGTTAATCTTCTGGGGTCACTGCACACTGCAAGACGTGCTGCAACTCTTTAGCAGCAGAGCATAACTGGTTTGTTCCACTGTTTTAAAAAAAACTTGCAGAATTTATCTGGACCTTTGCAGAGAATATTCCACCTAAAATTATGTTCAGCTAATTTTATGCACTGAGCCTCTAATTGCAGAGTAAAATTTAAACTCTCTATAAATTGCATGATTATTTGTTTTAAAATTGCATATATGTTGTACTTTAAAAGACATGATTAGAAGTATTAAGTATTTTGCACTCTTTGGTATCTTATAAGACAATGCAATTATAACATAATTAGCAGTTACGATTAAAGGAAAAAAAACTATTACCTACTATAAGTGAATATGCAGAACAAAATGAACCAAGTTTCTATTAAATTTCTATTTAAAGACTGAAGGCTCAAGAAGGTACAAGTTACTAATCACTTTTGGAAAGATTCTAGTTTTGACTGAAGCAAACAAACCCACCCTCCACTGAAATGCTGGAAACGTGGAACCACACATCTCAGAGCTAACAGTTTCCTTAACATCACAGTAACATAAAAGAAGTACTGTGTTCGCTACTGAATAACAACCTCTCCCTGAGTTTCCATTATGTAAAACTGAAACAAAACATTGTGTCAGAGCCCAAAAAAAATGGCAACCGTATGTATTTCAAATACATTGGAGCACAGACTCTAACTAGCATGTCAATAGACTGAAAAGGAAACACTCCTTTCCGCTGTTTTGGCACATTCAAAGGACATCAAGGAATCTGTTCCTTCGGATTTTTTCCCTTGCTTTTGTAAAAGAATTTTTCACTGACCGACCTGACCGGTCGACGTACGAGTGCCCGTTTGTAGAGATGGAAGGGCTTTCACACTTGCTGTCAACAGTCTGGCTCTCAAATGTTTGCTCATTCACCAATAAGCTGAACAAATTATTGTTACTCATCAGGGGCTTGTATCACAAAGCCAGATTTCTTGCTTAGCTGGATAATTTATTTGATTTGATTTAAGGTAAACCAGTTTAAAGGTACTTTTATATTTGTTCACTTACATGTAGCCCAGATTACCTTAAATCTGAAAAGTTATCCGGCTAAGCAAGAAATCCTGCTTAATGATACAGACCCCAGGGCTAATACGGACTATGTCTGCATTTTGACATCCTGGTCACATGCTTGGTAGGTATTCCAGAAAATGGGGTTGGGATTTAATTTGAACTCCGACTTCAATGAGCCTGAAACGAAGTAAGCATGACAATCAGGTTCCAGAAACAAGGATTACAACTTTGGGGACTGAGATTACTTAAGTCTGACTATGTTAATGCTAAATGAAGCATGGTCCTGCGGAACAACAAAAAGCCATCATCAGCTGATCAATGGAAAATAGGATTTTGCTATGAAAACAGACAAAAAGTATACAGCTCTGTGCAAAAGGAAATATTAACTTCCGCATATGCCGGGTATGAATTTATCGTAAAGAAAAGGGCAACACAGCAGCTGCAGCAAAGGAGAGACAGCCTGCACAGCAAAATTGCACATACTAGTTGAAATGTAATATTAGACACTGAATATGCCTTAGATTTTGCCTGACAGTGCTGAAACAATTGCAAAAATTAAAGCACTTATTAAAGGAAGAGGTTGAGGAGCCATATCAGTCTTTTCAGTTAGGGAACATACAGGCAGGGCTGCAGTGATGTAAGTTCATGCATGAGTATCTTGCATGTCAACAGGCCTATAAGCACTTACTTACTGTCTTCTAGCAGCGTTTGGCTGACCCTTCCAACACGACAACACCACTGAGCATAGCATAAACTTATTCCTAATGTACTGTGTATAGGTCAAAGTATGAGATTTTGCGACTCAGGATTAAAAAAATGTTCTCTTCCTAGTTGCCGGTTAAGGAACTATACACAGTCCATCTGGACGAGCAAATAAAGTGTGGGAGCATATTCATCTTTTTTAAAAAGAAAAACTAGTTTAGAAATTGAACTGCTTTAATACCAGTTAAAAGTGGATTTTGTGCTAGTCAAAAGATAGATTATTCTTAACTGCTGTGAAATAACAGAGAAGCTGTAATTTTTATGTGCAGGCAATAAAGAGCCCATGAATGAATCTGTAGTAAATTTGTCTTTATTTAATTTTGCATGGTCGTTATGAGCGATTACTAAGAAAAATGGTTATTTGCACTGATGTCCCTGAGAGCTCTACCATCTCTTTCAAGTCTGCAAGGTGGAAGGTTTGCTCTTCCTCTGGCTCAATGTGAGGTACAACAGGATCGGACTCTCAGTTTAAGCTACGAATAAAGAATTTATGCACCCTGCACAATTTTGTCGTACAATACACATTCCCTATAATTCCTTGAGTCATGGACAGAGCCTGGCCATTTTACTTGAGCTCTGAATATCCTTTGTGTGATCTGGACAGTGGACACAGGTAGGCCCTAATATGTTCCAAGACATAGAAATAAAGCTTTGAATTGGAATAAACTGATCAGACACTACCTGGACATTAATGCTGTGCAAAGAAATGATGTTTCGTATAAGAGGGTGAAAATGATGTAATGATTATCAAATACTGTAAATAAGATAATCTTTAATCAAACTAAATGAAACTTTACTGATCAAGGTAACAGGCTATTAGTTTATTGAATAAATCACGGACTGGGAAGAAAAACATTACCGTTCATGAAGATATTCGCCGGGAAATAATACAATGTCCAACCAAAGAATAAGTTCCACTTCTATATCAACCATCTCTTCAATAAATGGGAACATCAATTAAAACTGCTGAACTCTGGTGACACAACCACAGTCCTGCCCTTTGAATCCTGAGTCTCATTCAGCTAAACCACTATCAAGAAAGTTTAGTACTGTGCTTTTATTGTTACGGTAACTGGCTGAAGCTCAGTCTAATCTCGGTTTCTAGAACACTTGGAAAAAGAGGAGTGGCAAGAGTAGCTATCAACTCAAAATGCTGAACCAACATTCGTAGATATTATTAAGATTTAGCATGCATAGCAGAAGGGCTGAAAACGCAAAAATGACTGGTGTGCAGCTCAGTCTGTGGACATCAAAAGTCCACGATTAAAAACTGTCTGACTTGCTTGTTGAAGGATATTACACCCAAAAGATATCAAATATATGAATATCATGAATATCAAATATACAGCCAACATTACCACAGTCATAAGATACTCATGCACAAGCCATTTGGAGAGTTTGGGATAAACCTTTTGTCATGTAGCGACTTCTGTTAGTGATCCACGAACCTGAAATATAACCTGTTCCTGAGCAGGATGGCATGTAGCATGAGTTATCATGGTGATGCATCCCGCTAAGAAGAGAACCAGCATCGTGATTCTGGAAACCCCGAATCACTGCTACATACTGTAGCCTCAACGTTATCCAGCTATAAAGCAGGGAATCCAGTGGAATAGTCTTTGTTATTTTTGGTGGTAATACTCCAAAAAATGAATTTTTGGAGACGTTTTCTAAGATGATGTTTAAGTACCTTATTCAAAAAATCCATCTTGGAAACTCTAACTCCAAGTGGAAATAAATGCTTCATCTTATGTGTATTTCTTTGCATGTTTTTTCTTCCCTTTTCCATTTCTGGCTCAATTTTCTTTCGCTATAATGCACTCTTGTGTGTGCACATGCGGCGTTAATGAGCTCTTTATGGCTGTCCCTTTAAAGACAATCCTTGGCAGAGGTGAAGCATGTTGCACATGAGTTTATGCATTGTTCTATTGCCAATCCGTTTCTTCCACTTTCGTGATGCTCCTGGTCATCGACTGTCTGAGGGGTCAGTCAGAATGTACATGTATCAGTCACTCATGTTAGAAAATCAGTTGGCTAAAACACTTGCCATTCGTCAAAAACTTATCTGATTTGTTTGCATGAGGGCTTGTTTTGTTCCTACAGGCCTACTACTAAGATGCATTCCTTGTGGGAACTTACATGGGCAATAAACCACATTCTGATTCACAAAAGTATCAGGTCATGTAAACCAAAGGAACAGAACAAGAATTAAACCAAACTAACTAAATAGACCCAATCTACAAACATGGAAATGAAACCCCAGCAGACAAGAAGTGCAAAAAGCCCAAAAGAAATGAGATGGAATGAATGAATGAATGAATGAATGAATGAAATGAGCCTCAAGCAAGGCTCACCAAGCTTATATATAGACAATCTGGAACACACTTCCAGGGCATATTAAGGCCTAAGGGACCACCTCTGAAAAATAGCAAAGGTGTAACTTTGTGTTGAAACATAAAATGGTTAGCTTTGTTTAAGCAGAATTATTTTCCCCCTAGTTTTAAATGGTAAAATTAGGTAATTTCTGTGGTTAGAAATTGTTTAAATTTGAAGTGTAAGATAAATTTAGCCTTCTTCAACTCAGCACTCATTTAGAAATCCTGAAGCCCTCTTCTCTAAGCTACGGGAAAGATACTTTAAATCATCAAAGGTTTTTAAAAAACTACAATTTCCTTCAGTCAGTTAAGATGTAGAGACTGTACCGAGGCCAAGTGTTTGATTAAATGAAAACAAGTCAGTCAAATGTTTAAAGTTCTTTCATTCATCATGCGACTGGAAACTGTGGTGACTTTGAAGCTATCTAATATCTCATGCTTTCATATCCACTCAAGCATAGGCTCTGGGCTGCAGGTCCCATTAAGGCATTATAACAAAAAAGCAGGAAGTGCGTAGATCTCTATTACTTCAAGATGAACTGATCTGGCTATGCTGCAAAAACACCTCAAGCATTCTAGATTCATTAGATACCCATTAGATAAACATGGCACAACTATTTAATTTGCTGCTACTTTACCCATTAACAAAACTCATCAATTGCTCAGATGCTCAAGAGACAACAGCCTTTATCAAAATGGCAGTGGGGGGCGGTTCTAGGGGCAAACAGTGACCACAAGGCAGCACTCACCACATCCAAAATCAGAGCAACTATGGATGGCAGGAGTTAAGTTAATATGAGCACATGTCCTAGATCAGTCTCAGACTCAAAGGTGGGAGGTCTCATGAGGGGATCTGGCCCAAAAAGCACCAGTATTAAATGCTGTCTGCTGGACCACCCCCAAACCTCATCCCACACCAAAGCAGAACTGAAGTTGCTAATAAACACCCTCTGATATTTTGGGCAGGAAGCAGAGTCTGTAAAAACATTATTTAAAGTGGGCAGGAATATTGATTGTTTCAGCTCCATTAAACAGGGGAAATTGATTCATCCATCTTGGTTAGCACAGAATGTCGCAGCTGGGATACATACAGTAACAAGCACAGTAAGCCACCTTCCAGTCATTCCAGTCAAGATTTTACGGTAACTTAAAAAAGATACATCTGCAGCCGACCAAAGAAGAATCTGCAGCACATGGAAACAGAGGTCAACCAATGAGGGTTTTTTCTACATGCTTTGGGTCTGAATTCCCAGAGGCAGGCAATAGTAGCTACATATTAAAATTATGCAACAAAATTTATTTAGGTAGCCCTGAAACCACACTGTTGCATACTAAGTGCAGTAGTACATCTTGGCTTTGAGTAGGCCTTGGACACCATGGGATGTTTGGGGCCTTATCACACGGCTTTAGGGATGCAAAGCCCAAGAGAACTAGAAGTATCATGCCCTCCATAGCTGGAGAGCCCCCCCACCAAGCATGGCAGGGATGAGGAAATGTCACATGTCTCCTTCGTTTAATTAACTTTACAAGCACCATGAGTTTATGTTTACATCGATGGGATAAATGCCAGAGTTCTCTCAGACAAAATAATGTGACTCTGGACCCATGGATTTAGCAACAGTGAAAGGGAAAGAGAAAGCAAACACCAATATAGCAACTCAGAGGAACAGAGAGCAGTGGCTCATTCACAAAAGCAAATGGCAAGCCATAACTCAAAGCCAAAGAAAAGGGAAATCATAATGGACACAGAAGACCAGAGGCATGTCTCCCCCTACTGGCCAACAGTTACAGCCACATACAAAGACACTACATGCTACAGAACAAACCATAACACATGAAATGTGTAGCAGGAAAGTTCACAGAGATATAACAGTAGACATAATATTGTCTTTGGGAGAAGGACTGTACTATTGAGAAAGAAATATGTTTTTAATAAAATACTCAGCTGATTTCAGCTAGAGTTGCCTACTCTGTTAAAAAAAACTTGGGGAGGGGGCAAAAAAAGACATCTTGCTTAGCCTATGTGTTAAGGCAAGTATCTTATATACACATGCCTATAGGGTATCAACAAACCACTTATAATTGTACAAAGGTGCAAAGTGCCATGGTAGAATACAATTATATCTTCACACCACCACCTTGATGATAAACAACTGCAACTGAACAACTAACCAATTCAAAAAGCTGGTAAATCCATGCATAATTGCTTCTGTTAGCTAGCCAGACACAATTTACTTAAGACACAATTTACCTACTGCAGGAGAAGTTGTCTCTTTTTCTGGTTGACTTAGGCTATGTCCATGCAGCTATGTTTTCCTTTAAAAAAACGCAGCCATCAGTCTCCATTTTCGCCTTTTCTCTACACTGCCTGGGAGTTTCCAGCCCCCAAAAACAAAGACTTCTGACAAAGCTCTCAGAGCCATATCCAGTCAGCTGGCACCGCGATTCAAAGAGGAAATACAATAAAAATACATCAATTCAATTCATGGATAATTGTGAATTTGGATAATAATAATAATAATAATAATAATGGCACAACCACAGTTAAGCAGTTTTTGCAAGTATGGCAACAAAGCAATCATTTTATGTAACTTTCTGTTTTTCCAATTACGTGTCGTAAAATAGCTTAAAAAATGGATTGTATTTGCTGAAAATAAGATATTTTACATAAAATTTGAATTTTCGCACTAAAAACACTTCACATAAATGATGTGCAACTTACATGTTTTCTAGTCTTTCGAAAAAGGAAGGAGAGAAGTTGCAATGCAAAATTTAAAAAATTAAAAGCAGAGCAGGGGTACCTTTCCCAAAAGTTATGTTAACAATTTTCCCTGCCTTCAGGTCATGTCAGAAAAATTGTAAATATGAGATGACAGCATATGAACACCACTACAACGTCCTATTTACCAGTGGGAAACTTGGGATTTTTTCAGAACCCGAGTTCCGAAGTTGGGGGCATGTCATTACAGCAGTCATGGAGGATTAGATCATGGCGATGGATAGCTTCACTGTGCAAGGCAAATTATTTTGAAAGTAGTACGTTTTATGTTGTGTGTCGTTGCAAAAACTCTGAACTGTTTTGAATGCTGAGGAAATCATTATTAAATGGTGATAAATGTGATAGCTTTTTGTTATTTGAGCAAGGGATTACGAAAAGTAATGTAATCATTTCTTTTGTTTTGTGTATATTAATCTATTAACTTAAGTTGTAAACTGGACTAGCTATTAACTAGTTGTTCTAGTTGTAGATTCATTGTTCACATGGACAAACTGATAATGATGAGTTAAATAAGGGTGAAACCAAGAGAGCACTGTCCCCTTGCTGTAGATAATAAGGCTGTTAGTCTAGCACTATTCAGCTAATTCTCAATAAATTATAATATGTTTGTGCTTGCAATTAATTGCCATTAAGAAAATGAATCATCTGACAGTCCTTTTATTAGCACTAAATTGAAATAATGTAGTCTAACTAGTATAAACAATGCATGTCAAGATCCGGCAAATATTAGATTGTAAGCTAACATTCATAGTCGACAAGTTGAATGCCGAAAAACTGGCAGGGGTAAAGATCTGAATGACTTTGACAAAATCCATATTGTTATGGCCAGACGAGTGGGTCACAGCATCTCCAAAATGGCAAGGCTTGCATGGTGGTCACAGCAGCCCTTCTGTTGCTTCATACCAGATGGGATAGCCTTTGCTCACATCTCATATTGACATGTCTTGCCTGGACAACACATAAAGAACTGGGCAACAAATAAGGAATAGATGAAGTCTTTGATGATCTTCTCAAAGCACTTCATCACCACAGAGGACAGTGCAACAGCGCAGTCATTTAGGCAGACTGGGATGTTCATCTTAGGTACAGGCAACGTTTTTGGATCGCTTGAGGCATGTTGGGATGACAGACTATGCCAGGGACTGATTGAAGACAGAGGTGAAGAGCAGGGCTAATAGGTCGGTGTAGGACCTTAGGACATGCTCTGCGATGCCACCAGGGCCTGCTGCCTTCATCCCAATCATTCATTTCAAAGTTCTTCTCACACCTTGATCTGAGACTGTTAGTGGGCGGTCCATCCAAGATATAGTACACACGTCATTCTCTCTAGTGGTAACTATAATGCAATTAGCGGTGATAACGTTAACACTAAGAGTTTTTCAGATCAGCGATTCTCAACTCATGGGTTCCGACCAAAATTTGGGTCACAGTAAGTTCTGAAAGGGTCACAAGGCGGAGTTGGAAATGGTTGGAAGTAGTTGGAAGCATTTTAAAATAAGCAAGCTCCTATGCTGATCCACGATCAGCTTTCCCAGCCCCAATCCTATATACAGGGTACCCGTGGTCATGAAAAACTGGATAAGTTTTGGAATTCTTGGATAGAGAGGAAAGGTTTTGGAAACTAGCCTTGTTCATTTTTGTTTCCCGTTTCGTTCCGCAACGTGCTAACGGAAATGTACGAGTAGAAGTCAATAGTTAACTACCTTGGTAAACATCCGTTTCTGGCACTCTTACCACGCAGACTTCACATATTTGAGATCGCTGCTTTTTTGCTCACTATTCCAGTTTTTATTGTTTAATTTATTTTTTTGCACGTATTTGACTTTTATTGATCACAGACTCCTGTTTTTGACTCTGTTTGTCTCTACCAATCATAATAAAATGAAAAACATTCCTGAATTAGACAAAGCACTTTCCAGACATAATGTGATTATACGTTGATCCCTAATTAATGCTACGGCACAAGATACAAAATACATCAAGACATCTCAGTAAAACCGAACTTGACTAAACAGGATTAAAAAATTGAGGGGGTGGGACGGACAGAGAACGGTTTTATATTAAATTGAATACACCAGCTCTCAATTGATAAAACCTCTTAATTAAAACATTTAATTTTCCACTTGCTCACCATCCATGCCTAATATGATTAAATTCCATCTAAGGACATGCAGGCATAATGTAATTTCACATGAATTGTCTTCTTCACAAATGGATTAAGAGTCAAGGGTCTCCTTGCAAGGAGGAGATCCACCAGGGAGATCCAGCCTGAACAAGGAAGTGCAGCTAGAATTCCGACAGTCCAATAGCAGTGTACTAGGAGCTCTTTATCGTCTTCTGTCCAGAAGCCTAGCAACAAGTCAGTTAGTCAAACAATGCCCCCTATTGCTAAATACAGGCATTACACTGTCACTGAACAGAGCTATTCAATCACTACTTAATTATTATCAACCACGTACCATCGTACTAAACCATCCAGCCATTTTGTGTCAGACACGTCTCCCAACCAGCTCCATGCAATGGACCATTCCATTTTGTGTCAGACGTTACTCTTCCCAGTCGGTTCCATGCGATGGGCTGTTGCATTTTGTGTCAGACAGTACTCCTCCCTGCCAGTATCATTTGATGAACCATTCCATTTTGTGTCAGACAATACTCCTCCCAGTCAGTTTGATGCAGTGGACCATTCCACTTTTCCCACATGGGAGGCATTAGAAGTCCACCATCTCAGAGTTGTTTTCATGCTTTCATTGTCCCCAGGGTCACCATTGTATCAAGCACAGAAAGCCTTCAGGTTCACAACGCTGTAATTGCTTCTTTTTTTTTAACATCAGTGAGTCTACTTATTTATACAGTGAAGAACCAAATTGCATTAACAGTAACAAAGGGTTGAACTATGATTTATTTTAAACTTCAGCAAAACAGGATCTATGCTCCTGCGAGCTTCACATGAAGCTGAAACAGAAGAAAACAATTTATAAAATTGTAGAAAATATGTAGAAAATCAGCTAAAATATGTCTGTTAAGTTCATAGCCTGTTCTACTCAACTCCTATAAGATTTCTTCATAATCAGCTGCCACAAGGTGGCAGCAAGGACAAACTGAGGGTGCAACATTTATTACTGGCATTGTGTCAGTCATATAGGGATGATCCTCAGACCACAAAAAAGTCATTAAGAAACTGTAATAGCCAGCATAATCACACAGTACTAGCAGGTAATCAAGGCTCCCATACTAGGCCTTACCTGCACCTCAGAAGACACCTGTCCATGCTGTACACAGTAAGAGTACAAGGGAGCCAACCTTCAGCCCACTGGAATTGATTTATAGCGTACACCGATTCAGTCTACCTCTTACAGGTTTTCAAACTTTTTTAGCTATAGGGCAAAAGAGAGAGGAGGGGGTGCAAACTGATGAAATGACCTAGATATACAACTACGATAGCATGTTTTAGTCACTGTAGCAAGCTGTGCAAATGGAGTAGCCTTGGAAACCTCACAAAAGGGGGAGCAGGAGAGGAGCTACAAACCATTATGTGCCTTTGCAGAGTGTCCCTTATTAAGGACCTGGCACAGAATCAGGCACACTCAACCAATATGTACAGAGCACACTGATAAACAGCAGCCGCTCCCCTCCTGACAGGACCCATGACAACTGATGACGCAAGCGGAGGGCACAAGGCAAGTCTGCTCTCCAGCCAGATGGGTAGCTGGCTGGCAGGTGATTACAAGAAGCTAACTGATAGGGGGTGGGGGCAGAGGACAGCTAAGGCCGTGGCACTTGAGGGAAGGTAGACCAGAGGTCTACCCCCCAAGGGGTCTGCGAAATAAGGCCATTAGCCATTGGTGCACACATCAGCCGCTAGGCAAGGTAAGCCTGATAAGTGCAAAGTGAAAATGCAGTGACACTGACAGGCAGCTGATACATATGTTTATATGATGGAGCAATGTGTTTAGACATAACAAGGTTATTATTTAATTGAAAAATACTGCATTTAAGCAGAGCTTGAGAGACCAGATTTCTGGCCAGGGAGAGGTATGTGAGGGGTGGGAGGAGTAATTTCTCTGGAGCTCTGGAGGTGAATCACACTTCACAGGGGTTCTTTTTCCCTGCTGATACAGAAATGAAAACAGGCAATTATACTGTGGCATCAGCTGATTATTACTGCCTCTTTCACCTGCTTCTACCCCCATTTTTATCTACATCCCAGCGTGCTGTTCTCTTTACGGTTAATTCACACCGTCTTTGGTCCCTTGTCACATAAATGCCTCCAGAAAATCGGCAAATAGACACACAAGCACACAGGTCTTACTTATTGGCCAACACACCTGCTTGCTGGATATTCAGCTGACTCGACAACTATGATGCACTTGCTTTGAACAGCGCAGAGACACCACTGGTCTTCTCCCCAAGAGCATCTCCCATTACCAATTTCTGATATCATGCTGGCAATTACAGCCCACCTTGAAATACAAGGCACCTGGTTCCTTCCACCCTCCCCCACAGAGCATGAACTCAACACGGTGGAAACTCACTGCAAACCTGACAAGCGATCTCAGTCTTCCTGCCCCTGACATAGATGACCTGTTAGCTGGTGGCCTATTTGTGCTTGGATAATAAAAAGGTCTATTAACAGGCTCACTGTGCCACTGTAGAGCGGCTCCTGGCCAGCCCTGAACTCCACCCCACAATGCATCATATGTAACTCCATATCTTTGTGCAGCCCTGCTCGCCAAGGTCACACATTCCTTAATTTCATTGTGCTTGCTGCTTTGGGGGCATCTTCCTGCCAGTTTGTGTAACCTCTTCTAATGTGTGTAACACACACAGGCCAGCTCTGATGACTGGGTATGCATGCTCCCATCCTCTCACCCAATCAGAGTTTCAGGACACCATACATACCCAACTTTGCATGCACTTCCTTACTTCATAAAGGGGTTCCCTGCTCTGTCTTCCCACTTCTGCAGGGGCTTCATCTATTATTAACAACAGAAAAATCCTGGAAGAGGAAGGGCAGCCCAGTGCAAACAAAGGCTTCTTATGGAGGGACAAGAAAGGGAGGGTGCTGAACCATCCTGTACTTTTTGAACAATCAAAAACAGAAACAAACACCCCATTCCCCTTTTAAGGAGGCTGGAGCCTCTATCTTCATCCATCTATAAGCATCTTTTACACCTACTGTAATTGAAGACACTGGCAACACTAGAAACAAATATCGCTGTCCCTCATGTCTATACCCCAAATAGGACTACACACAACTCCTGCTGCAATGTACTTCTCAGCTCATTCACACAGTTTTAGTGAATATGGTGTTTTGCAAGGAGAACCATTTGTCCATCACTCCAAACTATTCCCTGGGAGGTCAGGGGGCACTTCCTCTTTCTGCTGCCTAGGAGGGCGCTGATAAATGTAAGAAAACCAAAAATGACTGCTTCTGTTTTCTGTTGACCTTTACAATAGGCAAATCACACAAAACACGCTTTTTTTAAATATTTTTTTTAGCTGTTTCTGCTATTTATCTCACAGAAGGGCTACAGTGGCCACCATCCCATGTCCATCTTTTTCCTGATACAATGCACCCTGATGACAAGTGGGTGGCATTAATCTGCTCCTGACCCTTAATGACATGAGGTCCTAATAAATGGCGTCATCCATCTTGACTCTGTGTGACACTTGAATAACATCTTTGACTGCAAGCTGACTTGGACAAAGCAAGCAGGCAACCACTGTAAAATGGCCAGTCCAGCTCTTAGGATATCATCTCATTTGGACTAGCATGTCATTGCTAACCCTTGTAGAAACTCTATGTTATACATCATCAAACACAAGATTAATAAGCAGGACAAATTAGGCTTCTCCATGGGGGAGGAGAACATCTGTGGTACAGTGTTCTTTGGTAAACAGAGAGCACAAGATAGCACCTGACTGGTTTTCTGAATGGAGGAAAAATGTTACAATACAAATACATTTAAAGGGACACATTCAAATGGACAGATTATTACTGATCCCTGTGGGGAAATTGTTTTTACACCCCCCTCTTTGTAGAGTAAGCTGTCGGCAAAGGACAGCCACCTGGTGGGGCACCCAGGGAGATGGGAGTTAAGGGCCTTACTCAAGGATCTGCGGACATGCAGAAGCTGGGTTTGAACCAGCGACCTTCTGATTACAGGCTCACAGGCTTACTGTAGCCCACTGAGCCACACACTGCAGACTGCCTTACCATACAAGCAAAATAATTATAATCAACCAATCCCACTTGAAGACAGAATGCACGTGCTGTCAGGGTCGGTGCCCGTCGATCAGCAGTTCTTGCTGGCCATCCCATTTGATGTTGCCCTAGTGTGGCTATTTCAGCTCCCTGGGCCACCACCCGGCTCAGTGGGCTGAGTGTGCAGCTTAGAAGTAGACATTTTTGCCTTCCTAACGCTTCCAGCTTTTCACAGGCAGAATTCAGTTCACCAAAAACACTGAGGATAACCTGGAAAGAACCATCTTTCTCAAGACTGTCCATCCTCTGCTTGCTTCAGAGTGAAACTAGGGACACTGCATGCAGAAACATCTACTCCCTGCTCGTTTGGAGAGAAGAAACATTTAAGACAAAGTGCTCCTAAAAGTCAAGCTACTCAAGTGGTCAGAATGAATGTCAATGACAGGATCAGCTTTTTATGCTGCAATCACATACTGATCATTTTCAGTAGCATCCCTTTGCTCTCCCCCATTTGTGCTTAGAAATCAGGCAAACCAGTTAATTGTTTTAGAAAATATTTTAGGAACACGTTACAGAGCAGCACTGTATCTTTTGCCACATGTAGTGTAATCTTTCTATTCTACACAATCAGCAAGAGGTTTACATTTTCCAAAGCAGTGACTGTTCAAGACACACCTCAGAAACAGATAAAGGTGCAGCCGTGCGGATCAGTAAATTTCTAATATCCCGAACAATACAATAATGTGTTGTTTCAGCGTGTGACTACTCCAGTCTCCTCCTTTGTTTTACTCTCGGTCTCTGACTGTAGTGTCTCCAGGGAGTACCTGGACAGTATTTCATTATAGAAGTAGTGTCCACAGCATAGTTATTTCCATAGACAAGGGGATGAGGGAGGGTGCACTGTTTCTAATGTCCGAAAACAACCTTTGTTTCCCAAGGGGGCAACATGAGCCAGTCAGAGGATCAGAGGCAACCAGCCCATCACCAAAGACACAGAGGAAGTATAGAGGGGGCAGTACCCCCATGGAGATAAATCACCAGGGTGTAATAAATTATGTCCTCTTGACAGCCTCCATATTACAAGCCCACCTTGACAGAGGCATGCACACAGCCTCCAGAACATTCCACCAACATGCACAGCATACGAATGATGAGGCTCCAATGCTCTCAGTTTAGCAATCCTCTCCTGGCCTGCCATGCTGGGTGTCTCATCACTGATTTGGAACAGTATATGAAGGCACCACATTTAAGGCAAGACCTTAAGCAGTGGTGCTGTTTGCTTTGGCTCAGACCGGTGTAAAACCTCTTATAAGACCAGGGTTGTGAGTCAAGCCAATTATATACTCTGGCCAGTCATGCACATGGCAGGGAGTTATAAGGAACTGCATTAGGGATCAGCACCATACCTGTGGGATGTGAAGGATCTGATCTCATTTGTCTTAAGTGTTAATTAAAGCTTGATTTGTTAATAAAGTGTGTCAGGTGCTAATTAATATAACTTGGAAGCTTACAGAGTGTCAGTGGGAGCAGGAAGACGCTCCATAAACAAGGTGGTGAATGAATATCATAGGGCAAGTGATTAATTCTGCAGTGGTAGGCGGCCAGTGGCTCCGTTACTGCTGCAAAGCACTGAGACTGCACTCGCCATCTTTGCTCATAAACACGCTCCCTCTGCAGAAATGCCCTAGCAGCCGCCCTAGAATGGAAGAGGAGAGAATTTGAATAGCTAGCCAGAAACCAAACCAATAACAGCTAAGTCGATTTCCAGTATAAATCCAGAAAATATACAAATGAGCTTCTCTGGGTGAACCACTAGTCGCCATGACAATGGATAAGAGAAAAACAAGGAGGGCAACACCAATGTTTTACACTGCATGAACCTCAAGCCATATTTTCCAGATTTCATGACTGGATCAACCAACCAAACTAACCTAAAGGTGTTAAAATGCCAGGCCAGTCATGTGATATCAAGAAAACATGTTACCAAAGACAGCAAGACAGGTGAGAGAGGGACAGGGAAACATAAACCTTCACTCCAGAAGACACCCTGTTTATTTTAATACCTGTCATCCTTACATCACCTTCTCTTTGTCCCAGTGGAAAAAAAACTGAGGCAGATTTAAACCTACAATCTGATCAGTGCCTTTTCAGAAAATAACAGGGATACGTCATAAAAAAAGGTTATGGAGACAGATTTATGTCTAAAGTCATTGTACTTAAATGTCACAATGATACCGTAAATTTTAGAAACACAAATCCATATTCAGAGTTGCAAATGTGTGCCTGTGCCTACTGACTAAGTTTCACCACTCATTTTACATTTATGAATCCTAATTTATGAATAATGTTCAGGTTGCGATTACAAATCAGTTTGTACATTTACAACTTCAGCACTACATTTACGAATCACTAGTTACGTGGGGAAAGTTACGTTGCCAGTGGCTAATGGCCTTTGACAGAAAAATCTAGACTGTTAATCTGTTGTAAATGTCACAGTAGAAGTTTACTTGATAAATCTTTGCCAACCGGTCAAGTTACAGATATACATATATGATTTCGGATTTGCAATTCATTTTATGTACAATTATACATAAATCTATCTCCATAAAAAGTTATCCACAACAAAAAGTATGAACAATGAGGGGAACAAAGAAATTTCACCAGTTAATACAGAAAATAGCATGTAACATTGTCAGGAGAATGAAGAACAGGACTGGTAACATGCAATCTGTAGGCCTCTGTCAGTCAGCCCCTATCGCATGAAAACAGCCCATACCATGAGTCCTCAACAATTGAACGAGACATTCACTCAGGGATGTGTGGAGATCTCAATGCAAGTTGAATTTCAATAAATCATAGCAGTGCTGCGCTCCGGTTCAAGGAACCGAGAGTGCATTTGCCAGATGTACTGAGGGAGGGGGAAATTTAAGGGGCATCCTTTACACAGTGGTCCACTTGAGAGCTTAAGTATTAAGGAAAATATATTCAAGCTGTCTCCACCAAAATGGCCCAATTATAACAGTGTTCCTTCAGCCTCCCACAGACAGGGCAGATGCGATCTTGTTCCAACCTTTCTAAGTAGGTGATCTGAAAAGGCAACACCCATTTGAAACAGTATTAATCTCCAGCAGGGCCCTATCAATAATAAGACATCTCACTGGGGGGTAATAATGAGACAGACAGATAGCCTGAGTCACACACTGTAGCCACCGGTGTCCTGGAGTGTACTAGAGCTAATTCAGGTTAAGTAATTGGTTGGCACACCAGCTTCTCTAGCTAATCGTGATATCCATCACACGCTGGTGTTTTACAACTATGGCCTGTATCACTGTTTTGTAAACAATCCCAGTGCAATCCACACAACAAATTTTCATTTGGGATGGGGGGTAACTTCAATAACAGTGACCTTCATACTACATGCATCCTGAGGTTGGTTCACAGTAGGACTGGGTGATATAAAAGATACATACACTTTAGGGCTGCAACAGCTAATAGATAATATCAATAATAATCAATGAAAAAAATAGCTGTCATCGATTGGTTGCATTTTTGTGGTTTGCTGCATAAATTGCATATAATAACATCGCCACCTTAGGTCAGCATGGTGGCACAGTGGTTAGCACTGCTGCCTCACAGCAAGAAGGTCCTGGGTTCGACCTTCCTTTCTGCGTGGAGTTCGCACGCTCTCCCCATGTTCGTGTGGATTTTCCCCAAGGGCTCTGGTTTCCTCCCACAGTCCAAAGGCGTGCAGAGTAGGCTGGTTGGCGTGATTGGCCCTGTAGTTGTGTGAATGTGGCTGTGTGTGCCCTGCGGTGTGTTGGCGCCTGCCCAGGGTTGGTTGCTCCTGGGATAGGCTCCAGGCCCCCACGACCATAGTGGGGATTAAGTGGTTACGATACTGGATGGATGGACATCTCCATCTAGCAACATTAATGCTGGTGTGTAAGCCTAATTCATACTTGAACGTTCCGTGTGTCATAGTTCACACACAGTTGTGCATGCAGAAACCTGGGTACACAGTACATTTGTCCGTGGATGCAGACAGTCATGGTTGCCGCATGCGTACAGCAATGATATTCCACCAGACGAGCAGTGAGTCGATGTATTGCAATAAACACGAATCTAACCAGTATAGAGAAATGGGTAAATGTTTTTTTATAGTTTTAAAGTTGTTACTATGCTTGGGTGTAGTGTTCATTTAGTTGATTAAACTATGACTAAAACTAACATCAACAAAGATGTTTCATTGACAAAAACATTACGATAATAAAATAATTGAATTTATAATGCCAAAACTGATGACAAAAAATACAGACAAAAACAAAAAACAAAAAAAAAAGACAAATGTCAGGAAGAGATGAATTTGAAACAGATCCAATCAGAAGTACTGTAGTATCTTTAGTTAGTGTTGAATTTAGCTGTGCATGACTGGATAATGAGCAGACTTCAAACATGTAAAACATGTAGTTCTGTATCAAACGATATTTAACATGTATATGTGATTTTTTTTTTTTAATTCTGATAAGGTCACATTACAATGTATTATTAGGAGCGCATGTATAATGCTTTAGTGAAACAAAACGAAATCAGACACAGTCTGAACGTATAGGGTGGTTACTATGGAGACTCCTCCAGACATGTAATGGCTTAATTAAAAAGCCTGGGTGTTATTTCCCTGACCTCTAAGGGAAAAGATATGTGATCAAGACAATATGAATAGAGGGATGAGGAGTGTTTTATCACCACAGTGGCCTTCATTAACTGCAGCATTAAAGGTCCTTTTACCAAACCAACATGGATTGCACAATCCATTAGATCTATAGCCTGGCAATGCGACAACCACATGGTAACGGGGATGGAGAACCAGCATTTCATTATGCGGCAGGCAAGTAGTGCTCATAGCTGAGCACACTAATGATGAGGCCCACATGCATTTGGCTTCACAGGACACCCCCACGCACTGTTCTGTATTTGTGAACCACACATCAGAGGCAGACTGACGTCTACACAATACTTGCATCAAGAAAACACAGCAGGGGTCTTGGCATGTCAAAAATGACAGGCAATGCAACATTTTCCAGGACCATAAACTATATAATATTTATTTTCAAGGATGGCTCTGGTCATACTGCAACTGGTAATACAAATGACTTAATATGAACATAATACATACAATAAATTTTGACCTTTGTTTTATGTAACTGTAGGGGTAGTGTTTGATTAATAGACGCCACCACCCAGAGCAAACCAGCACATTATCATCATGGAAATCCCAGTATTTAAAACCAATCATTTGAAAATACTGAACCTTGAGAACTAAGGGATACTGAACCTCATGTTAGATCTTACAAAACGATGCAATTGGCAACCCAATGATAAAGTCTCTGAACATCAGAGAAGTCAAAACTACTGTGAATCCTGCCTTGATTTCTTATTCAGAAAATTAAATATCTTTTCTTGTAGAGGCAGTTCTGCCCGAGAGCACTCTACATTGTTAATGCATTCTGGGAGATACTGAACGCCAAGTCTTTTCTCTGCCGACATTTGGGGAAGAGCAGAACACTCCCACTTCGATGTCAACATGTGCGACAACACATACGGCTTCCCCTGACAGAGCATGCTCTAAGAGGGACAGACTCGCTGGCATTTAATGAGAACATTAATTTATCGGTCCACACTGAACTTTAAAAATCTTTGTAGGATGCATTTCAGCATTAAACTGGCAGTAAATCAAATGCACTTGGCAAATAACCTCTGTAACAGGGACACAGCTTGATGGGCATTGACATGCATTTCACCACACACAACAATGTATGGTGAAGAAAGCACAAATGTTAAAATAGGCAAAAAATTTCAGCTCCTCAGATGGGGAGTCAAGCCACGTGCACAGTATCCACTGGTACGTTCACAGCAATACACACTTCATACATTACTTTGATATTTGCACTTGACTACAGCGTAGAGTGCCAGTCTGTCAGCCCAGTAATTCCTGGGAGATCAGGGCACTTTTTACATAGTGCCTCCGTGGGTAAAATGATCAAAAATAAAAGGATGACAAAGAAAGGGAAAACAAAAAAGACTTCAATCTTTAAGATAGAAAGATGAGACACCCTTATCTGGTGTAGAATCTCACCATTTCCAAAAAAGTTGGAAACTCCATATACAAAGATATTGGCTGTTCTGTCTCATCTAAGGAACAAGGCGCCATAGCAGGGAGGGGACCACGGCTAATAACAGAGCACAAAACCTTCAAAGCACTACTCACAAATGCCTTAAGAAATGTTCTGCTTCCTCCAGGAATTCACCTTTGAAGTCTGATGCATAGCAAACTTTGTCAAAAGCTAGAAAGGAGGAGGTCCCAATTCCCAATTAACACCCCTTGGCTTGAGTCTATGGGGAGGCAAAAACTTATCTTCTGTACGATCACATGGGTAGGCCCAAACTGAAGCTTTAGCCCAAAAGTAATGAGAGTCAAAGGGACCAGTCACATCAGGCACTTTCACACCGAAGTTCTGGAACCTGGGTACGGTTTTCAAGTCTCTGGGCTGTCTTGCCCTGGAACTTCTGTAGGTCCTGGCCACTCACAACAGGAACTGGGATCTTTATGCTAAATAAGCACGGGAGAGGCAAAAAGGTCATAGGTTAAACTTCACACATAATTTCATACAAAACTACACCTCCTCACCAAAACAATGGAGGATAAATAAATCATTTTGTTGGTTATTTGTTAGTTACTGGGGAGATTGATTGCAATCAAAAGAGGACACAGCCTTTTATTCATGTTTTACTTATAGGACCCATGACACTTATTAAATGTGACCAGCAGATCAATCTTTGGTTTTCCACAGAATAAAAAACAATGTAATATTATTCCACTAATAAGTGCTGACCAGTTTCACCACTGGCAGCAGCAATATTAGACAAAATATATTGGTTAACCATCTAATTTTCCACTGCAGAAATTTGGAGACGCAAGCAAAAACTGTATTAAGTGATGCATTAAATGTAATTGTGGTACAAAAATAATTCTATCGGCACAATTTTTGCTCTACTACATCTCTTTTTCTGCACCGTGTAACTTCCAAGTTAGCAGCTGTGGTTGTAGTCAACGAATCAGCAAGCTATCGCTGTAAGCCCCTCCCCAGTAGTTCATGTTAAAACGAAAAGTACCTAGTCTGGAGTAGGTACTAAAAAAGGGTTCTGGGACTGCCTCCAAGGAACTACAATCGGTCTGAGCCCCCGTGGTGTGAACACGACAAAAGATCCAGGTTCCAGACAAAGGTTCTGGTTCCAGAAAATAGTTCCGGCATTGTGAAATTCCCATTGACAACATCTGGCATGAGTCAACAGTAGACGGAATCATCCTGAGCACCTCTGATAGCGCCACCGCATGGCAGCAAAGAGGAGCAGAAGGAAATACCAGGCATCTTTTTTCAAGGCATTCCTTTAGAGTGAAATACAGAGCACAGGGAAAACTTCAAGACAGCTTATCTCACTAAACAGGTATCTGTCAACTTGCGTCCCCATTGGGACTGAGACCACTGGACGCAATTCAGTTTGGGAGTATCTCGATAGTTATGGGGAAGAGGCAAGACATAATGTACAATACTGTAAAATACACAGAGTAATCTACAGCAAATAATAATGAAGATATAAAATCACACCACTATATGGAAATACGGTAGCCCTTGGAAGAGCATTTCCGCCATCGGGAGGAGAAAAAAAACACACATTTATCTCAGAATTTTGATTTATAAAATAGAAATTCTGAGTTTTTATTTCAGAATTCTGACGCAAGTCAAAATTCTGACTTATCTCACAATTCTGAGTTATTAAGACAAAATTCTATCTTAATTTCTCAGAATTCCTACTCTTTATCTCAGAATTCTAACTTAGACTCGAAATTCTAAGATAAGTCAGTATTTTGACTTAGAATTCTGAGATATAATGTCAGAAATTCAAATCCAAGCTACTTGCCAGCAGATTACATTAAGTCAGAATTTCAAATCCAAGCTACTTGCCAGCGTCCCCATTATGTGAATGATGTGTTTGAGATATATTCCAAAATAGCATCCTCCAGAGAAGGTAACGCTGCCTAAACTCCATGCACCAATCGTATCACTGCGCAGAAGGTATCGCTGGGGTGCTCATGCTCGTATCTTCTGAGCATTATATGATCGGTATGTGGAGTTCAGTAGAACAAAATTTTTCCTAGACTAAACTGCTTACTACAAATGGATTATCTTCAATAAAGGGGTTATGGTTTCTGGAGATATTACAGTTGAATTTTTCAAATGTATTTCTCTGGCGCTATAATCACTAAAGAAAGAATGCCATTGACTCCCATTATATTTGCGAAGAGTCACGTTTCTATGGTCAATATCTCCAAAACTAGGCAACTCTCAGCAGAACAACCTAGACAGATAGATAACACTAATGCCCCTCTAAAATATATCTTTTCTTCAGTTTTAGGGCAAACTGCCCCTTTAACAAAATCAGGCTGTGTGCTACTAGGCAAATATATTAGCACTACCAAATGTGTTTAGAAGTCATTTTTTAACCCTCACAGTGATATTAAAATCGCCACCTTGAAGAACTGCGATTTGTAAGATTCCCCCCTCCCCCCCCCACTCTAGTAATTTCACATGCAGACTGTACAGTACTGTGTGCTTAGAAATTGGTAGTAAACAGACTTTGCATGTTATCGTTCAGGTTAGCACACTGCTATGGGTTGAGGTTAGGGGGTGCCTGTTATTAGCAAATTTTCACATTCAAAAGGATCTTCCTCTCCTAACCCACACAAATGTTGTACATTGCGCTGATGGAATGAAGGAAGAAAAAATACAAACTGCAGACTGCAGTGTTTGTAAGGCTAGTGCTGATTTTTCTTATGTCTGAACACAGTAAAATGCATACAAACTAGATGTCTTCAATTCTTCTTGGATTGAACTAAATTTATTATATTTAATATGACAACAGATGTGTACAATTTGCACATTAAGAAATATTTCTGCTCATTTTTGTGAAAGTTGTTATTAAATAAAACAAAGAAGCAGACTTGTGTAAATTATTTTGACTTTGGATTTCTTCCTGTAGCATACTGGAGTAGCTTTTGTTTGCGTAACATGACCGTTTTATTTTCCTGTTCTTAGCACACTCCAACAATGCTGCTAATACACTAAATGCAGATACTTTGCATGTTAACTGAAATGTATTGATATAAGTATCTCATTTGATGCTTAGTAGTTGATAAAGAGGAAAATACCTTATTGGTATCGGTGTCAGCAGATACTCAAAATTTTAACATCCATATCAGACTGGTAATTTTATATCATGGCATCTCTGTTTCGCACAAAACCATTAGAGCATGTATCCGTTTCATGTGCCAACTGAGCTTCTGTACTAGTCATGTGTCCCGTCTTAACTAAACCGGAGCAGTAAACAATGTTTAACGTTTCAGCTTTTTTGGTTAAATATAACTTGGTCAAAGGACCAGTAAAGTGCTGCATATTGGGATGAAATCATGCCATCATCTGCACAGAAAGGAGCAACCTCAAAGGGACTAATACCCTTTTACTATAATTAGACCACCTCAGAAAACCCACCAGGATATAGCAAAAGCAAGATATCACTTCAGCTTAGGTAAAGGTCAGACACCCGCCACCCACCTCACAATGAAGCCTTCCCGCTTGGAAAGGCTCATATTCACATGATCATGGACTCGACCAGGAGCCCTACACTGACACTTTTCTAAGGCTGAGTTGCAAAGGATAATTTGAGTTTTATTAGGGCTGTCGGTCAAATCATTTTTGTAATTATGATTAATTGCATAAACTGCATTATTAATTGCATATTAAACCACATTATACTTTGTTTAAAATACACTGCAATTATGTTCAACTCAATTTATTGCTGTTCATATACATTACTGCATTCTCGAACAAATCAGGCAGCATTGTTAAAATAATTGTTCAGGTTCAACAACATAAATGAGGATAAAAGGATTTTTCCAGGTAGACAATCTATAATGGGCTTGACTTTGTATATTCCTCAAACAAAAAATAACAAAATTTAACAACATAAAATGACTATAAGTGAGTGAGTTAGTAGATGATTTCCACCTGATTGCAGAATCATTGGAAACAAATTGTGAAAACCACTAAAGAAAAGGCCAGACTTGTACACTAAAAACTTTTTCTTTGCAGAACATAGGGATATAGTTCCTTAAAAACAAATCCTGTCTCTTTCAAACCACAAAAAACACTAAAAAGAAAAACAAAAAATGAAAATAAAATTGCGCAAGTCAAAAACTCACATGCCATGTTTCAAAAGGACTTTAACTTAAAGATATGTGCTAAAAAATAAATTCGATTTTTTTGCATTCAGGGGAGATTCATATGCATGCTCTGGCAGAATGGTTAGCGCCAACACATCCAGGTGACATAGGTTTGTTGTGTTAAGTATATAACCTAACACCTTAAATATATAAATATAAATAAATACATTTATTAATGCTTGACAAATTTACATAACATCCCGGTGTCTGAATCCGTTCGAGTGAAATACAGTTACACTTCAGACCGTTTACCTTTAGGCATTTAACTGTGTTAACGGTAGCTATGAACTAATGTTAGAAGTCTGTTGACATCAGGGCAAGTGTAATGCTAACTAGCGACGGCACATGATGTGCAGTGATACTTCTGTTGCCTGAACACCACAGGGCAAAAATTTCAATCAACGGCTCAGGCATTTAATTGGCACCAAAAGCTGCACTGGTCCAGTACAACCATTGGGGAAAGAACCTAGAAAACTGGGGAAAAATGAAATTTACAGATGAATCGAAAAAACAATATTTTTCCACACCCCTACCATTTATACATCAAGCGGCTGAACAATACTTACAGTTAATTCTTAAATGCAATGAGGTGGCCTTATATTGTACAAATTTGCATTTGTGGATAAAGCACATGCCCAGAATCACTGTTAATGAGACTTCATAGTCTATACATGGACTTTAGAACAAACTCTCATTAAAAAAATAAAAGAATTAAATAAGCAGCAGAAGTGCAAGAATGTTTCTGCATACTTATGTTTTTTTAATCTATTTATGAATAGCCTTAAGCATGAAATTTGAAGCTGCCGATATAGGTTTTATGCTCTTACTGTTCCCAACAGTGCAGTAAAATTCACCGTTTAAAAGACACATTTGTGATGTCTTTTAATGAGTAACAAACCAATATGGTATCGATTATCATAAATCAATGTACTTAAAACAGCAGTGTGAAACGGGCAAGAGTAACGGGGAGACTTTTCATTGCCGTTTTCGCTTCTTGCATCAAAGTAGAAGTTTGTTATTCAGAATTTATACATTCCAGTGTAAATTACATGCAGAAATGATAACAATTACTATGATATATTACATATATTACTCTGACATCAATATTTTAATGATAAATAAAAATATATATTAACAAAGAATGAGAAGTATACATTTGTCCTATTTTATACCACATACATTAAAATTTTTTATAGGCCAACACAATTTTCATTACTTTAAATAAGTGTTAAACAGGGCTGTCACTATTAATTAATCAGTAGATTACTTGATTGACATAATCCGATGATTCATCAAGTAATTGTTTAAATAATATAATATAATATAATATAATATAATATAATATAATATAATGTCCATCCATCCATCATCTACTGCTAATCTCGGTTCGGGTCGCGGAGGCAGCAGTCTAAGCAGGGATACTCAGATCTCCTTCTCACCAGCCAGCTCTTTCAGGGGAATACCAAGGTTCCCAGGCCAGCCGAGAAGTATAATCTCTCCAATGTGTGCCGGGTCTGCCCCAGGGTCTCCCCCTGTTTGTACACACCCGAAACACCTCCCCAGGGAGGTCTCCTGGAGGTGTCCTACATAGATGCCCAAAAAACCTCAACTGGCTCTTTCAATGTGGTGGAGCAGTGGCTCTACCTTGAGCTCCTCCCGAATGTCTGAGCTCGTCAACCGATTTCTAAGGTTGAGCCCAGACACCCTGCAAAGGAAACTCATTTCTGCAACTTGTATCCACAATCTCATTTGTTTGGTCACTACCCAAAGCTCATGACTATAGGTCAGGGTAAGAAAGTAGATTGACTTTGTCTTCCGGGTCAGTTCTCTCATTATCATGACAGAATGGTACAGCGTCCGCAATACTGCCAATGCTACACCCATCTGCCTGTCTTTTTCCATCACTTGTCTCTCTTTTTCCCTCACTCGTGAACAAGACTCATGCATATCTGTGATAAACAGTACAAATATATCTACACAGTACATACTGTATACAGCAGATTAAAGGAAATGAGGTAATGAGTAAGAGAAACAGTATTCCACTACAAGGCGCAGGTGCATGTGCAGTGGTCCATACAGTGCAAGTGACAAGGTTCAGTTTCCATCTTAAGTTGTACATGCATTACGTGACAAAGGGACCATGCTAGTAAAGTGGGGTGGCTGAACTCTCTCAAACTCACCTAGGAGGGTCTGAGCCTTGTTTAGTTGCATGACAGCTTGGGAGAAGAAGCTGTTCTTAATTTTGGAAGTCCTAGCTCAGACAGACCTGTATCTTCTTCCAGAAGGCAGAGAGTCACATAAGTGAATAGTAGGATGTGATCAGTCCTTTATGATGCTATAAACTTGGCCTGGGCAGCATGAGTTATAGATGTTGGGGATATCTGGTAGTTGGGATTTGATTATTTTTCCAGTGGTCGTTTTCACCCTTTGCAGAGCTTGCTGGTCCACTTTTGTGCAGCTTGAGAACCATACTAACAAGGAGTATGTTAGTATACTCTCAATGGCACAAAAACAGAAGTTCACCAGGAGCTTCCTCAGTCCTCTCAGATTTCCGAGACGCTGTTGAAATTTTCCGATTACTGCAGTGGTATGGGTGGTGCAGGACAGCTTATCAGTGACTGTGAGGTCCAAGAACTTGAGACTGGAGACCCCTTCCACAGCCTCACCACTTATGTAGAGTGGGGTGTCGTTGTGTCGTTCTGACTTACGAAAGTGCACAATAACATCCTTAGTTTTTTTTTTTTTTTTTTGATGTTCAGAGCAAGGTCGTGACCATTACACCACGCAACCAGCTTCTGTGCATCATTCCTATACGAGGTATGTAGACTCATCGTTTGTTATAAGACCAAAAACTGTGACATCCTCTGCAAACTTGACGGTAAGGTTAGAGGCACAGACAGGAGAGCAATCATGTGTGTAAAGGGTATAGAGAAGTCAGCTAAGCGCACATCCTTGTGGAACGTTGGTGTTGAGGGTCAAAGTAGATAGTGTTTGCCGAGTCTGTCAGACTGTATAAGGTTTGTTAAGAGTGCCCAAATGAACAGTGAAATGTTAAGTCCTAGGCCTTATAATTGCATTACATGATCCAACACTGTGTTAAGTACTATGGCTATTGTGTCTTCTGTTAATAGTCAAACTGTTGCTGATCAAAGAGTGACTAACATAATGCTTCTGATGTGTTTCATAACTACCCTCTCCAGATATTTGTCTGGTAAGGAAGTGAGTGCTACAGGCCTGTAATCATTCAGGTATGTGGCAACTGATTGTTTAGGAATAGGAATTATTAATGTAAGCTCATGCACACAATCTTTGAGGACACGGCACGTCACACCATCTGGTCCAGTTGCTTTCCTAGGGTTGAAGGTTCAGAGACAGGCAATCTGCGTCTGATACTTACTTAGTTTTCAGCAGTCTGTAAAAAGATAGCTCCTATTTCTTGTACAATCAATGGCATGGTAGCTCTTTCCCATATTACTGTAGATGTGTTTTTGCAGCACTGAAGCTGAACACTAGCCCTGCCACTCAGTGGGTGTGAACGCAGTGATTTCCACCTGCTGTGACGTCACGTGCATACCCTTTGTAGTAAGAGCAGCGTAAGAAAATCGGATAAGAGGGTGCCGATCTGGAAGTATTTTACGCTTTTAACAACAACTACTAGCACAGTGATTTGCAACCTTTGTAAAAACAAAGTTCTGAGAAGAAGAAGTAGCATTCAGTGGAAAATCCCACTAAACAAAGCACACACAATTGTGTGAGACAACATGAGTAATATAAAAAAGGCAATGGATGATTTGGGATTCGCTGGCTTGGCCTGTGTGGTGCACTCGCTACAGCTTGCGATGCACGAGGGTCTGCTATTGTGATGAAGTTGTTGCCAGTGGGAGAGAAATTGTGAGGCATTTTAAGTATTTGCCACTTGTGTATACTCTCTTGGAAGATATTCAAATTGAACTGCAAATGCCTGAAAAAAGCTTAAAACAAGATGTACAAATGAGGTGGAACAGTACATTATGTATGCTACTAGTAGCCTAATTAAAGATATTTTGGCATGCATTTTTTCCATTTGAATTTACTACTTAAAAAAATATTCATAATATATAATGTGTAAATATTTATATATATTAAACACGTTAAAATAGTAAAGTAAAAGAGCTCGTATTAGATTCTGTATTAGTATCGGCAGTTTTGTATCGGTATTGAATCGGAACTGAAAAAAGGTGGATCGGCCCATTTTAGCCCTTTGGCTAAAGTGGATTAGCTATTCGCATAGGTACATGTTGTCCCTTTTTAATCTGTGATGGCTCTTATTCCGTGCTGTATGCTCCTGCATGTCCTGTTCTGTAAGCAGCATCCCAAACTTTAAGGAGGTTATGTACTTCTCAGGTCGTCTATGGCTTTTGGTTTGGAAACCCACAAATGAGCCCCATGCTGCTGTCTACACAGTAATTGTTGTATTCTATAACTGTGATCGTGTATTCCTACACGGCAGTGTTTCAGTCCTTTCAGGCCTTGTACTGCAAGTATATTCCAATCGGTGAGCTGAAAACAATCCTGGAACCAAGAGACAGCGCCCTCAGGCTGAACTGTAGCAGTCTTGGTTATGGATCCAGCAGTCCTGATTCTTTCTTCATAGAAATGGTGTAGGAAGATTGAAAGGTGATTATACAGGCCTACATGAGGATATTGGTGGCATGCAGAGAGTGTAATTGAGGTATGCCCCTCTTTACAAATGTTCACTTAATGCCACTTTGCTTTTATGAAAGACATTATTACATTGCTACATTAGCACCTGTTTTTGCTAACAGAAAGAAATCAGAAGAGGTTTTCACTTTTACAAAAACAAAAAAAGGGGAAAAGCAAAAATAGTGTTTAGCATTTGTTTATCAGCAAGACAATTATCGATATAGTCATGCACCGCATGGCAACGTCTTGGTCTCACAAGATTATAATGGAGCTGAAAAATTCATATCGCTTAGCAGTATCGTATTTCCCACAACGTCACAGCGAAATGCAGTCCTCATATGTTTGTGATGACACTGGTGTCAACAAACCTACTGTGCAGCCAGTTGTATAAAAGTATAGCGCATACTACTATGTGCATTACATAGTACTTGATTATGGTAATAAATAACTATGTTACTGGTTTATGTATTTACTATAGTGTACTGTTTATCGTTATTTATGCTATACCATATAGCCTAGGTGGGTAGTAGGCTATTCTATCTGGGTCTGTGTAAGTACACTCTATGATCACTACGGTAAAATCACCTAACGATGCATTTCTCAGAATGTATACCTGTCATTAAGCAACGCATGACTATCGATTCTGTTTACATTTAAAACACTGATACATTTACATAGGCTGTGTATTTATCAAATCATTTCTGCTTTTACTGTATGTTAGTGTTATTTTAGGTTTTGTGTGTTATTTGATATGATTTGTCATGATATATTTTTGGGTCTCGAAAGCTGAACATTTTTTGGCACATAAACGAATGGTAATTGCTTCTTCCTTAACGCCATTTCGGCTGACAATAAGTTTCATAGGAATGCTCTACTTTCATAAAGAGGGGGATACCTGTATTCTCTGAGGTGGTAAGTGGTGTACAAGTTTTGTGAACCACTGCTTTAGATGATTTTAGACTACCTGCGACATGTTTTAAATAATTTTCCACAGACAAAAAAATGAGAATCAGCACTGCTAATCAGCACTCTATACCAGCTGGCAAGGTTTAACGGTGACTGTTTAGCATACTGTTTTTTTTTATGCTAAAAAAATTAAATGCCCCACTTGGTGACACGTGAATGTGTGCAAGTGGTTTTGTGGGAGGATATTGGTAAAAGAAAGTAACTGGTATCAGTAACAGTGATTATCCGAAAGCGATCATCAGTACTCCTACTCAGTCTTGAAAAAAACTGGATTGTTGCACCCCTAGCTATCACTCTGGAAACGCATTTAAAGCGGAGTCAAATTAAAATTTGTGTTTGAGCCACAAGACAAAATATACATTTGCGGGTTGATTGTAGGCCTACAAAATTTCTAAGCAGAACAGAGGATGCTCGGAGTGCAGACAGATCTGAAACCACTGTCTTACTGACTGATATGATAAACATGCAATTTAGTGACAATTTCAATTAGGGATATCCTCATTTTTTCTGTTCCGATCCCGATACACATCTGCCGATACCAATACAGATCCCGATACAAGTAGCCCTTTTTACTTAAATAATTGAATATAATATAATATATATATAATATATACATATTTTTAAACTAGTAAATACGAATGAAAGTTCGTGTATGTCAAAAAATCTTTAATTAAGCTACTTGAAACACACATAACCTTCTATTCCATCTTGTTTGTGTATCTTGCTTTAAGCGTTTCTGAGGTATTTGCAATTCAATTTGAATATCTTAGAAGCAAGCATATGCAAGCGACGAATGCTTAAAATGCCCCATAATTTTTCTCCCACTGGCAACATAGCAGCCCCTGCAATAGCAGAGCGTGCGCAAAGCAGCCCAAGCTAGCGAATCCCAAATCATTTATTGCTTTTTTCATATTACTCGCGTTGTTTTGCACAACTGCATGCACTTTGTTTAGAGGAATTTTCCACTGAGCGCTACTTCTACCTCTCAAAACGTTGTTTTTACAAGGACTGCAAAACGCCGTTGTCCTCCTTCTTCTTAAAAGCGTAAAATACTTCCAGATCGTCTCCCTCTTATCCGGTGTTCTTATGCTCCTTGTACTGCAAAAGGTATGCACGTGACGTCACAGCGGGCGGAAGTCACTGCGCTCACCCCCCCTGAGTGGTACAAAACTCAGAGGTAGTGATAGTGTTCTGCCACAAAACACATCTAATATAGAAAAGAGCTGTCGTGCGACTGATTATACAAAATCAATTTCACGAGAAACAGGAACTATCTTTTCACAATAAGTAAGTATTGGACGTGGATCGGTCACATATGGCCGACACCCGATCCGTCTAATAGGTCTGGAGCGATACTGATCCGGATATTGGATGAGTTGATCTCTCATTTCAATATAGCTGCAGCTAAAATTCCACTTACAGCAGTGGGCATATCCAACTGGAAACAATGATCTCAAACCATATTTATATATAGTTGCATATAGGAACTAATATACATGCAAATAGGGAAGCCAAAGCAGGAACCACAACATCTCCCCTCCACCCATCAGCACCATCAGTGCTGCCCTTTTGTCCAGAGATTAACCATTTACGCACAAACTCTGGAACACCATCAGCAGCTCTATCGGAGACCTGTGCCTTCGCCAGCAAGCCTCTGAATAACAAGTGGGTTTCACTCATCAAAACGCTGCACATGACGCCGTTTCCACTGCTGGGGGAGAAGAATTCTCTCAAGGGCACTTGCTTTCTGCATTCAAATTAAAGTGCACTTTGCTCTCCTTAATATCTCCACACACATTTCCGAAAGAATGTAAATAATAATTAGTGCCATGTCTGCTCCTTCAGCTGACAATGACAATGAATCGTTGTTGAATGTTATGCTTAATAGCAAACGCTTCTGCAGCCACTAAAGATGCTGCTACTTAAAGTCCCCCCCACTTGAAATTCAGCAGCAGCTAATCTGATGATTGCTGCCATATTTTCAACTTTTGATATGGCTTCAATCCACACGCCCCCAAAGAGGCATAATTAGGGTCTAAATTACTGCTTAATAATAATTTTATCAGGAACCTCTGTGTGCTATGTGGAATAGCAATTACACGACTATGAAGCAAGAGACTTCATTAAGAACTAATTCATTTCTCATGCAGCAACATGACAGTGTACAAATATAAAAACACGCATCTGGTGGCTTCAGAGATATGGATTAATTTCAGTTATTGTCAGGGTGCGGAAGATAGATATCAAAGTGTTAAAACAGAGCGGGCTGTTGTATTAAAGTCAGCATTTGCTCCTTTTTCTCATTTTTCCTCTCTTGTTCCTCATACAAAATTAAATGCTAATTCAATTACAGCTCACAGAACAGGGAAAAGGTGCTTCGCAGAAGCGTGTTTCAACGTACCCTTTATCCTCAAACTGAGCATATGGAATATTACCATCTTCACAGTAGAAAAGAGGAAAGCATGCTAGAGATGCAAAGATGGGGCATACTTACAGCTGCTTTTAGTGCTCCCTCTCATTTTTTATTGTGGACTGCAAAATGATGGATGCATGTGATTTACAAGTACTTTACAGGGGTCTGTGCCATTTGCAATTTATTACACCAAATAGGAATCATAAAATGAAGCCATACTTCATCTACAGTGGGAAGTGCAAATACAGATCTGGCCTTCATATGAAGAAGAATTATCCTGTCCCATAATTCTTTGGCCGGCCCTCATTAAGGCATTGTGAAGAAAAATCAGTCACCTCATATTCAATTGCAATTTGCTTCAAAGCGGCATGACAAAACTGGTTGATCTTCCAATGCACCGTAAGCTGCACAGGCAGACCCTTGTTTGGAGGACAGTTCAGAGAAAGTAACCCATGCACATTCAACATTAAGCCACGGCAGAGCCAGTGCCCCTAATTAGAGATGATTACAATGTGCTTCCAAGCCAGACATTCTTGTAACATTTCTTTTCCAGTACCAGTTTAATTATTCTATTCTATTCTATTCTATTCTAAACACATTATGCACAAAATTGTACCTAACTCATTTTACAAAAATGTTGGAGGCACTAAATATATGACACAATGCAGGATTCAACCGTGTTTTCCATTGATGTTATCCTATTTATTACTCTGTGTGCATGGCACCAATTTCCTCCCTAGAGTACCAGGGTCAGTGAAATGCAGAAGGTCAGCGCAGTCTAAGACTTTGGGATGATAGGAAAGTTGAATCCATTGCCCTATCTAAACAGCCTTATATTATGACTCCACAGATGGCTGGTTTAATACAATCGCTGCTAAGGCTGAAAAAAAAAGAGCGGCCAATCTCCGTTTTCAATGCGGCATCTCCAAACTTGAATGGACTGGGAATCTATAAATAATTGCTGCAATCCAACACCAACACAGAGAACATGACCCAGGGTCAGGCTAGCACAGGTTTTGTGTAGCCAACAACATATATCAAACCAAAGAAGCACACAATACCACATCAGCAATAGAATGGCTGGGGCTTTACAAAATCTACAGTGACATCAGAATTGTAACAGAACAGATGTCTACGCCAATGAATTTAATCATAGAGCTGTCATGATTACTCAAATAAACTCAATTACTAAAAAGCATCAATCAAAATTGTCATTCTCGATTACTTGGCAATGTTGCGGAAGGAAGAATGCGCATACAGGATGAGGGTCCATATAAAGAGCAAAAGCACTATTTGTGTGAACGCGAGTCACATTAAAAGTGAATGAAAATGCAGTTGTCTGTCAGTATTGCAAAGCAGAACTTTGTGTGTTGCAGTGGTAAGCACTGTTACTTCACACCTCTCAGACCTGGGTTCAAGTGTCTGCCGGGGTTCTATATGTTTGGAGTGTGCATGTTCTCTCTGTTGTTGTGAGAAGTTCCCCTGAGTTCTCTGGTTTCCCCTCATGGTGGAGGCTCAAAGGGTCCCTGAGGTGTGAGACAACAGAGCTAATGTCCTCATTTAATGGTATATTATATGTAAACAATTACCTGATGAATCATCACATTAATCAGTAGATTACTCAATTATTGATTTAATCAATACTGGCAGCTTTATTTCAATTGTATATCCATGTAACAGGGATGAGCACAAACATTTTTCATGATTTTACAGTTAACAGGTTTTATAATAGGTATGACACCCCAAACTCTTGAACGCAGGGAAAAGAAACAGCTACAAAACACAAGCAAATTATCTTAGAGCACTAAGGATGGTGAGCTGGATATGTAGCCTAAATAAAGGTTTTTATTTATAGTTTATTCTTTGTAGATAAATGGTGATAATTGCTAGAGAGATTTGTTTGTTTTAGTTCTATTTTACCAGCAGGTTAGCAGAATAACTACTTTAGACACAAGCTAGTGGTTTATGGGAGTTGGGGGGTTCCTCTGTGACATTTGTTTTGTAGCCATTTACTATATATATATATATACACACACACACACACACACACACACACACACACCAACTCCTTTTTATCAATCAAGCATTTTCATCTGTTTTTTTCCATTGAATTTTCTTCTTTTTGGCACCATTCAACTTCTAGGGCACAATATAAGATTATAAAATCACCTTCACAGCCTCACTTTGTCCTTGTCAGAATCCCTCCCATCATCTCCTAGATGTACCACAAGATCATTTCACAAAAGTCACAAGAAAACCACCGTCATAATCGGGAATATTTGTTGGTAATATGTCTTCAAGAGCAGGTTGTGTCACCTGCAAATATCTAGTAATATTCTTGGACATGCCCTTTATATAATTTAGCACTTCAAATCAGTGAAGACAGTTTAATAATGAAAATGTATTAATTGTATTATATCCTGTCACTGGTCCTGCTTATTCAGATTTTGATGTAGACAAATAAAAGAAACCAATTTAATTCTCTTACTACAAGTTATTTTTGGAGAAATGTTCGTTTGAAAAACCTAAAACCACAACATGACTCAACTTGTATTACAGACTCAACATTATCAACTGATCTGCATTAGTAATCCAGAGAAAAGCAGCTGCATTTTAAGCCAGAAATCAGGGGTTAGTTTGTCTTCACCATGCCTGTTCTCACTGGCTAATGGACAACATTCAGTTGCATGAATGTTGAAGTCTGGCTGTACAGTAGATCATGAACCAGTAATGCTAACGCCAACACAAGGGTCAAAGCCTTCAGGGGCAATGATCAGGGATTGGCTGTACGCTTCAAACTGTACAAAACTACCAGTGATCATGTCTGCACAGCTGTGGCTAAGATAGTCTATAACATAATTTTTTAAACAGTACATTGAAGCTTCATCCAGCTAAAATTGAATATGTAGTATGGGTGAGGTTCAATTTTACATTCCCTCGGAGAAGGAGGGGCGGTTACAAACTCCCAGAGCCCTATTAATTTTTGCAGGGTTGTTAGCATAATATAACGACAACTCTAGCTGGTCCAGGTGCTCAACTGTCATCATAATCACTAGCTATGGCCAGTTCTCACACACACCCCAAACAACACAGAATTAGGTAAGATATTTTCAAATCACTTTATTGCATGTAACCCACAATAAACAACCAAATTGTATCATAAGACGGATGTACTTTTTTCTCAATTTTTCATTAGTTTTGTTTTTCTCATGTCTTGCCCAGCTGCATGGGATGAAATACTTTTGTTTATTACAGAAATAAATGTAAATATAGCAAAACTGAAAAACTACCTCAGAGGCCAAAATGCCAGTTGAGACAATGAAGTTGCGTTCAAACTAAAACAGTGTGTCATGGCTACGATTATAAGTTTTAACGTTAGGTGCAAATAATTACAGATCCATCACGGAAAACAATTTTTATCAATTAACAAACCTATATTATTATTGTTGTTTATCCATCCATCCATCCATCGTAACATTTGTTTGAAGCTAAAACATGCAACAGGGGTGTGCAGCACCAAGCT
>JAODKC010000009.1:22814176-22830335 GCA_026777985.1 Mormyrops attenuatus | reverse complement strand
GTCTGGGTTTCCCTGCTTAGACTGCTGCCCCCGCGACCCGACCCGGAACAGCGGTAGAAAATGGATGGATGGATGGAAGTTTTGAATTGGGGGGCATCAGGAATTCCTTACCTCTGTGGCCATGCATTTAAAAACATATGATACATGGTTTGTCGTGCATTAACCCTTACATAAACATTAGGAGTGTAATGGTACATGTATTTGTACCAAAAATTCGTTACGGGTCTTTCGGTTGGGTACATACATGTACTGAACGAATGCAGCAAATGTGGAACCCTTGTATGTTTGTGTGATTCCCCCGAGCGACATTTGGAAAGGGGCGGATGAAGCCGCGCTGCTACATATGTGCGTGTACATCATAATCTGTAGCTGGAAGTTGTTAATGTGAATACAAGTACAGCACAGGTATTTTTAAAAATGCTGCACCATGATGGATATATATTTTGTTGTCCCTTGCATTTTTGAGAGAAAATTTGTGTTGCAGAATTCAAATATGAAGGTGAAAGCTACTAATGTGAATACAGTACAGATCAGGTACAGTTGATGTTCTAAATGTGCTCCTTAATGGATATTTATTTTATTTTGTAATTTTTTTGACAGAATATTTATTTTGATTTACTTTTAAGTACATTTTCGTTTTTAATTAGTAGGCTGCAGTAGTATTGAGAGAGACTATTTAAGAAACTAAACCACTGTTTAAAGTATTAAAGAAAAAAAGAATTAAAAAAGAAGCAATTTATGTTTTGTTTCTTTTCCTCCCGCTGTACCGAACATGTACTGAATCGTGACTTCAAAACCGAGGTATGTACCGAGCCGTGACTTCAAAACCGAGGTATGTATCAAGCCATGATTTTTGTGTACCGTTACACCTCTAATGCACATGTTACGGGCTCTGGTGCTAGTAACTTTTACTGTTGCGCATCTCTACTATTTGCCTGCTCAAAACATAAACACACACACACATGTATCAATATCTTCAGAGAAAAACAAGCCTGCCATAAACACAACATACACACACACAGAAATGCCTTCCATAAACCCCAAGCAGCTGGTCAGTGAGCTGCATTTCTCACCTCTAATCTGCAGAGGGGTTGCAGCAAGAAGAACAGACTCCACAATTTGCATAACAAGAGGAGTGTTGGGGGCAGGGGGTGATAATAGCACAGTCCTGCATGCTGAGATAAAGCTAGGCATGTAGCAGGGGGGCAAGGGGGTTGGGGATTGTGGGGAAACACCCAAGAGGGACAGGACCCCAAACTTCACACGCCAGATTGTTCAAATCACAGATCTCATTAGAAACAAGGCAAGATGTCAATGTTCACATCTACTGACATATAGGGCCTTCTGTAACCCGCTAAAGGCTTAGCCTTTTTAAATTTTTTTTATTAATATTAATGCCCAAAAGGGTAAGATTTTAAATTAAAGATTTGAATAGGGTTATGAAGTTGGGCCTGTCATTTAAAATGGATTTCCTATTGGTGAGTTAAATTCCTGAGATTTTTCCTATTACTTCTTCCTTGAAAACAACTGTTTTCATACCAAAAGGAAATATTACAAACCAGAAAAAAAGAAATGATAGATTCCCCAGAATTTCAACTATTAAACACTGATTAATCAATTTGTACAGAAAAACTGGTCTGCAAATAACCAGATACTACAGTAACAATAAGATACTTCATTTAAAAACAAGCCAGAAACAAATGTGTTCGCAGTTCGGACAATACATTGATTCTTTGCATGTAGAGAAGCCAGAGAATGCCATTGCAGCTAATAAAGTATGTTTCTCCCTTTCGTTGAAGTCTCCACATTTCCCTTTTCAGACGGCAATATGTGCCCAAAGTAAGCCCACATTGTCCCCTTATGTGAGGCTCCACAAGCATTGTGCGGGCCAAGGCAGACAGTCCTACTATTAAACAGCAACCTCCACAAAGAACGCCATTATTCCCTGCTTCCCGGGTCTGTGTCCCTGGGGAGTACGCCTCCTTCCATTGCTGCACTATGGAACTGAGTCTGTAAATGAAAAGAGAACCTTGATAGCAGAACAATGGAAACGTGTTTCTGGTGGACTACGAAAAAGCAACTTAATGGGATTCTTGAGCATGGAACACTAGCTTCAATATTAACAAACACATGATATTTTCCATTTAATAATGGGGATACTCAATGCCAAATGCTTTATTGCCAGGAAATACACAAGGACATTGGTCTTGGTTGCAATTACAATTCAGACACTGAACTGCACTGGGAAGAATTTCCCCATAATAATGCACAAACCAAAGAGCCGCAAGCAGTCTTTAGGGAGGACAACTACAGAGAGTGTGCTGTTTGCTTACTAGGTAACTTCCTACCGTACCTATCGCTGTAATATATGTGTGCTTGTAGCCCACTCATCTGAAAGGATGCGTGTCAATACATCATCATAAAGGCCAAGACAGACTATTTGCTGTGTCTTTAATATTTGATGAGCTAGCTGCCACTTTCTGGCTTTGGACAATCGATACAGTTAAGAGGGAGACAGGCATGAAAACCACACTGTTTAGGATCGTGTGACCATTATATTGACAGTGTTCAGGAGGGACTGACCTTGAAGAGCCACAGCAAGCACTGCGAAGGGTTGGTTGTAAGGACACTGAATATTTAACAAGGATTAAATACTTTCTCCAAGTATGGTCCTCTAAATAAAATGAGAAATATTGCTTTCCTCCGGTATTAGAGATTATAAATTTAAACATGCTGACATCTTAAAAAGCAGAGTTGGCAAAGTGTTCTGCTGAGATCGACACAAGTGAGGAGTTTTATCTGAGAAGGCCTAAGATGAGGATGACTAGAGGTTATGTCCTGAATGAACCTTGTAGAAAGTGCCAAAAGGAAGGAGTCACTGTAATGCTTTCCTTGCTGAACCTTCCCATCTCTTAGTGCCTCCTGGTGCCACCTATCACGCCAACCCCATCACATGCCTGATGCCACAAAAGAGTCACTGTCTGACAAATTCCCAGCTGTGCTCAGATGGAGACAATTACTTATTAATGGCCCTTCCATGTGATTGTTCACCCAGCAGCAGATCACCAGTAATAAATAACACACCCTGATACTCATCCCCCCATTAAAGGGCCATAACAACTGGGTGGAGCCCAATGGGACAGATGAGTCCTACTCTGGCACATCTCCCATTGCCAGACCATTAGCTGCTGATGGCTGACAGGTAGTGGAGAAGCATGTGAGAGTGGGGAAACGACAAACCCTCATCCAGGCCAGCATCAACAACATTAAAGCCTTCCCAGAAAGCTCCCCATTTGCATCTTCAAGCTTCAGGAAAAACACAAACCTCATAGCAACAGCATACACGAACAGAAAAGCTACACATTGAAACTAGATTGTTTATGAACATGGGATGTATATTAGGGGCAAAGTCGCAAAGTCTGACAAATTTTAGATTCTGTAAAGTAAATGGACACAGACATGAGTATGGCTATCCGCTTGGGACCGGTGCAATTTTGGTACAGCAAGAAAACATAATTTGTTTTGAAATTGTTTATTATTAAAACTGCAGATACAATATAGGAACAGTTGTAAACCAAACAAAAGGCTACAAATCTGTCAACATATAAGAATAACTAAACATAAGAGACATTCATTTAGAAGTCAATTAAGAGGTTTTGGTTTACATGGACAGCTAAGTCGAGCTATGGTTATACTTCGACTACGCCATTTAATTGGACTACTGTCCTTGTTCCAGTATACATGCACTGGAGGGGAATCGATTTATTAACTGAAGTATGTCCGACTCCGCTACAATAGGTGGCGATATGGCTACTTTCAGCTTGTTAGTATTGGGCTTTTTTTGATTGACCTATTACGTCACAGACAAAAATATAATAATTTCGAAACATATACTACATAATCTTGAAAAGGAATAATTATTAACTTAAACTCCCTGCACTATAATATCCATACCAAATTGAAGGTAAGAAAAAAACTGATCTTAATCTAGCTGACTAGTAATGTAAGAATTGGATGTACATAACATACAATGTTGGTATTAATGTCGCACGTTATACAGTCTTACTACAGCCATTTTTCGAATTCAGTACAAAATACCCCACCTCGCATTGGGATGTCATTTGGCAGGGTACCAGTTTTTATGCCAGTGGAAAACCAACACATTGAAGTAACATACTTTTGGTACCTTCCCGAAGTATCAAAAGTACGGTACCTGGCGTGGTGGAAAAGTGCCCTTTAGTTGAGCAGTGAATTAGACAGCTTTACAGCGCTGTACATTTAGTACGTGCTGTATGTTGTACTTTTTATTTTTAACAAATGAGATGCACACTATTCCTGGTGGCTATGGTGTTATCCGAAGGCAGACAACACTGCTGTATGGTGCACCAACAATGCAACCTCTGCTATGCTCCAAGCTTGTTCTTTGTACTGGCTTCTTCTGTTACTCCCGGGTCCCAGCCCAGGGGGGGCATGCAGGAGCAGATCGATTCCCAATTGCATTATCTAGCATGAATTCAGTCGGACATACATGTTTACATGTACTTTAAAAGTCCGGATTTAGTCTGATTAACACAATAATTTGATGTTCTTGTGTGCATGGCTGTACTTGTGTGTACTGACTGTTCAGTTGTAGGCCTATTTAAAAAGAGAATTTTCAGGAATGACGTTTCCTATGAAGGTCACATTTGTAAATGTTATTTACATATAGTAAATATTTCAACCAAAAACTGCAAAGTTTGGGTCATATTGGGTCATACAATTAAATAAGAAAGCCTCAGTCAAACTGCACATTTGTTGGTGGTTGGTGGTGTTAATACGGCTCTTTCAGTAACTTCAGTAAAGAGGAGTTTGACACCCCTGCATTAGTGAATTTAATTACCATATAAAATAGTTCATTTGCAGGCATATATATGGTTCACTGTCAAGGTGTTTACTCTTGAACACAGATTACAAACTTTGGCTTGCAGTGCAAAAAAAGCTTTTGGTAAAGACTTGACATGAAGTCATATTTACTGAAAAAAATGTGACTCCCACATGACTCCAGAATAACACGTCACATCTATTGCCAACACCTAGCACATCATTTTGGTCTCTCAGAGACTGCATCTTAACTTCATTATCTGTGCTCCAAGAAAGTGTTAATTCCCCACATTACACTTACGGCACTTTTCCAGTGCCGAACTTGAGCCATCCGGCGAACTGATGGTCTTCCATTGAAAATTATCCATGCTGTACCTGTACTGACATGGCACTGCTTATTAGCGGCACTGAAAGCATGATCAAACCGAGCAGGTTGTGTCACCACCACTGGATTTGTTGAAATGCACCTAAATATCAGTAATTTGGTTGTAAGATTAATCAACAGTCCAGCATTTATAAAAACTTAACTTTATTAATAATCAAAGTCAAAATAAATGATAAAAAGTTTTGGTTAAATGTGCAAATGAAAAATGTCGGAAATATATACATTAACAACCATTTTTATAGCTACATCATTTGCCTTTGACACAGAGCAGTATTAGTACCATCTTAGTAGCCTAAGATGGTGATTCTCACAGACTTGCCAGTTGAAATTAGCACATAGTAAATCATGATGTACACCATGTAAACAAAAGTGTCTCGTTGGTTTTACATCACTGTCGCTCTCCAAGCCCGGCAATGCATTTGTCAAGCCAACCCTTCTGCAGTGGAAAACTGAAGTGAATTGGAACCATGCAGTATAGCTCAGGTAAGCCTCGGTTCCTATGCCAGTGGAAAAGTGCCATTATAGTACTTCCTTGGCTAATGTTTTTTTTGTAAGATTTCTCCAAAAGGTTAAGCTTTGAGGAGTACAAATCATAAATAAATTCAAAGCAGAAAAACTGTTCTTAAGATAGTACAGTATTACATACACATTTATTCCCACCTTCCCAGTGCCTTCTCCAGCCCCCAACACCACAAATAGCTTGCAGGGAGTACATTCAGCAACAGGGAAAGCAGGAGCAGGAACGCCTAGCTGGGGCTGATCAGCAAATACTAACGGATACAGCTGGAGTTATTAATGGGCACAGCACTTATTTTCTGTACTTGATCAATTTTGTGGATGCATGTACATCTGGGGAATGTAAGAAAAAAGCGGAGTGATGGAGACCTTGAGTTCACCTTGTGTTCACCTTGCGACAGACTGGACTGGTCTGTGAACATCATCATCATCACCGTGCACCTGCTGAGGGCTTAAAGAAGACACTCAATTGCTTTCATCATGCTTCACGGGTTCCAAACCAAAGTTTCCCTTCCTTGACAGGTGCTTAAGGGTAGGCCTGAATTATAACTAAAATAGAACACCTAGCATTACTGTTAGGAGATGCAACGAAGAGCAAGATGCGGCCCAACTGAACAAAATACTCACATTAGACCAGGGGTGGGCAATCTTATCCTGAAAGGGCTATTGTGTATCTGGGTTTTCGTTGCAGCTCCCTAATTAGATTACTAATTAGAGGACTGATTGACTGAAGAGTCCTCACACCTGGGTTTGAACAGCCAACCTAAGGGATATCCCGAAAACCTGTATACACACTGGCCCTTTGCGGATAAGATTGCCCACCCCAGCGTTAGACAGATACATGCTGGCATTCAATAAAGTGCAATGCCAAACCAAACACCATAGTGCTGGGTTTCCAGTATTTTCCTCAGCAAGGCTAAAAAACATCCTTCTTGTCCATCCTTAGAGGTATGAAGCAGCCGTATAATTATGGCAAAAAAACTCGCACAATATAGTTGCCCTCAAGAGAAAGCTACATTGAGTCTCCATTTCTCTTACAGACAAACACACCCACATACCTTCAGAGTGCCTAGAGCAATTAGGGATCATGAATGCTAAATTCAGGAGAGAAAAAAAAAACAGCAAGGGGTAGTGCTAGAACCATAGAGGGTACAGGCTTCTTTCCAGAGGATGCAATGGATGACCTTCAGTTGCACCTGAATGTAACACAATTCCTTCTGATCTGGCTCTTAACATAGAGCCATATCACATGTAGGAATAAACATAATGGAGCAGTACTCCTTTCCTGGTGGCTACAGACCTGTCTTCACAGTCAGAGTTATATAATTTTGTTCCATCTGAACATTCACAGCCATTTGAGCCCAACTACCCAACCCCTTTATAAGCTACACAAAAAAGAGCGGTCACATTTTCCTGGAAGAACGCAGCAAACGGTAACACTTTACCTGATGGGGCACAAATATTTGGTGGTAACTCAGTTACTACTGAAGTACAAATTATGAACAAATCATGAACAAATATAGTTCCTACTTCAAATAGATGCATCACAATTCATTAGATGAAAAAAACAAATTAATATTTGACTTGTGTTATTCATTACTTGTTCCTTCAGTGGTTCCTTAGTAGTTCATTAGCAGATCCTTCAGTAGTTCATAAAGGTTACAGAATTAGAGATGGCAAAAAATATAGTAACTGCTTGGGATAAAAGATGATGAATAAATATGAGATCAGTTTGTAACTAACACTTAGTTTCTGGTTAATTAATACATAAGTAATAGTATAATACTATAATATATGTTCCCTGTCAAGTAAAGTGTTACCCAGGAAATTTATCCATGGCAAGGCAATCTCCACTTGCCATTTTACAGACTTCATATGGATTTACACCATGCTTCAGCTCAAGGTTAGCAGGTAATTTAATTTCACAGAAAGACTTCAAGCCTGCTCCACCACTCCAGTGTACATCCTTCTGTGTTTGCGAAAGCTTTTGGTTTAACAACATTCACACTTCTGATAAGTATCTCCGAAACCCTTCTTCAAGGGGTTAAGAATACTGACAGATTTAAGTCCTTATAAGAAATGATGCAACAGATGCCTGTACACACGTCTGGTTACTGAAAACACACCATGCTTTACTTACCTTTGGGTTGGGAGAGCTGATGCAATAATTCCTAGAAATGTGACAATTCCCAGCCAGCTAACCAAAAATTCACATTTTTCATGGCCTCTCCCATTACAATCACCTAGCTAGCTAGTTTATTTTTTATTTTTTGCCTCGGCTATGTACTCTAAATGTATATTGTACAATTCTGCTAAATAACGCTGTCTAACACCCCCCCCCCCCAATAGCAAATCTCATTTATATGACGCCTTGATGTGAGGCCTTGATTCAGTGGACTGAATTCACTGTTTGTAGTTCTTCTACTTCCCCTGCCAAAGATACAGAAACCTTAATCTGGACAGAGTCTGGTGACAGTGTCTGTGTGGAAGTGAGTAGGCAAGAGATTTGTGGGTGTTAACCCTTCATTCTTTGTAAAAGATTAAGAAGGAATCTGTGAGCCAAATTCTCCCCAGTCCCATCCTCTGCAGTTCCCTCCAGCCATCACCATGATGCGAAAAATGTGACAACCACAGCCAGGGCTGGGTGATATAAACAACACATCGATTTACTGTCATATATAATTTAAACGTTAAAAACAAAATAAGAAACTTTGATAAGTTGTTGACAATGAACATTGCTTAGTAGCATACATCACAGAAACAAACTCAATTCCAGCCAATCATATAGTAGTATTTTAAGAAAGGACAATGTATGCCCAAAAACATATAGCAAGGCTGACGGACAAAGCAGAGCATGCCACATGCTATTGTTTTGGTAATGTCATGGAAGAGATGATCACCCCCTCAGGGGAAACTTCAGTGTTAGGGAAGAAAGCAACAGCTCAGGGGCCACAACATCTTTTGAAAAGGACATACTTTAACAATGGCAGTACTTTAACAATTAAAAGTCCAACATGCAAAAGACAAGTGCTGTGTACTATAAGCCCTACTGAAAACTTGTGCCAATTAAATCTGGAAACACTGCAAGCTTACTTTACTACTTGAAGCACTGCCATCCAGCAGAACATACAGAATAGAAGCATTTACAGTAACAAGCAATTAGGGTTTCCACTTTCAATCTGAAGAAATATGGGAAAAATTACATGCTGTATTGGTTCAAAATGGGAAAGAATTTTATTTTTCAGTACGACACGGGTGGTAACCAGGGGTCAACACCATGGCGAATTCTGATACATTGGTATCAAAATGAAATTTTTATCATGGACATGGTACACTACGTGACCAAAACGATATGGACACCTTACCTATTGTGTTTGTCCACTTATTTCAGTAACTTCATTTAAAATAATGCATTTTAACAAGTATTACTGAAGTAGTAAATACAGTGGGACCCCCATATCTGCAGTTTCACCACAATTAGTTAACTGTGGTTTACCATGGTCTGAAAAAAAAATCCATAAATAAATGGTTCATAAGTTTCAAACTGAGTGCAGGCTGTAACATGGTGAAATCTGCCAGCCCAGTCGTGCTTAGTACACAATTCATCTCCTATTGTCTCCATATCCACGTTTCCCATCAGAACTCTCATCCAGTCTGCCTCCAGCAATCTCACTGATTGGGTTAGTTAGTGTCTGATTTTCATTGCTGTCAACCCTTGATACATTTTTTTCATTGCTCTATCATCTCTTGAGAATTATGCTGAAACATCAGGAGCTCAATCATGCTGGAGCAGGAAAGGGTCTTGCCCAATCTGCTGCTACAAAGTTGTTTGAAATATCTCAGTATGGTGACGAATTAAGACTACCCTTCACAGGAAATAAGGGGCCTAGACCAAATGATGAAAACCCCAACCATTATGCCCACTGAACCAAACTTTACAATTGGCATTATAGAGTCAGGAAGCCAGGATCTCCTGGGGCCTGTATCAAAGTAGGATTTCTTGCTCAGCCGAATAACTTGTCAGCTTTAACTGGGTAGTTCAACCCAAAAACGTAAAAAACATGTTTTTCTCTCTTTTAGTACTATATATCCATCTAGGTTGTTCTGCTAGAAGTTGCCTAGTTTTTCAGATATGAGCTATAGAAATGTCAGGCTTCTTTCACATATAATGGGAGTGAATGGTTAAACATAGCTAATTGCTCTCATTTTCACATATACTAAGACACACATACATACACACACACACACACACACACACAAAGATGAGTGAAGCTTGGGGTTTGAGTGTCCGGTGACTCTGGAGCACTTTGTGTGATAAATTTCATTAAATGGAAATACCGCAGTCTAAAGAAATTATTATTATAAGCTTACCTTATTCTCTCCGTGTCTCCAGAAAAGTAAAGGACACAATTAAATTCTCTCACAATAAATTTTGGTGAGTACCCCATGACAGATTTTGCTGATAAGGATAAAATTTGCCAAACGGGAAGGTTAGCTACTGAAATTCAATTTAACTTATTATGCAACATTCAGAAAATCATCTTGCCACCCTAGTTTTAGAATCACTGACCTACACAATGTGTCTGGGAAGTTTACAAAAAGATACATGGAGTAAATTTAGATGGCAGCTGTGTTCATAAGAGACTGCAGGATCCATTTTTCACTGTTGGTTGCATTTTGTCTTGCAGTTACAGTTTTGCTACATTTTTAGATGCAAAAATTTTCCTCCATATAATGTTTTTGTTACATGATAATAAGATCAAATATGATAAATAGAGTAAATATTAATAAATAGATTGATCCTGCTCCCCAAGATAAGTCTCTAATCATCTTGTTCTTCTCATGCTGTCACCAAGCGCCATTCCTTCAATTTTTGTGCGATTTGTCTCAAAATATGAACAAGTCCAGATTTGCGCCTATAGATTGTGCCAGCAAAGCCAGGGAAAAATTGGCTAAATAATTTTTGAGTTATCATGCTGAAAAGGTCAAGTCTCTGAGCTGGCCTTCTCTTTGTTATCACTCTCCTGTTCTAGGGTTGGGTACCAAACTTCTCATACCTTTTTGACAGCAAACGAATTGCGCACACAGGCTTCAGGAAGAGTAGTAATTAGCAAGTTTGTTCAGGAATAGGTATGCGTGGGGTGAGTATGACACTAATGTAAACAAAAAAAGATCATTGGGTTTACAAAAAAAATAACAAAATAAGAAATCTCTAGACTGATATGTCTGGGCAGAACAGGGAATCGAATAAGTGAAGATTAAGAGACTTGGGACTGGTGTCAACACTGACACTCAGGTTACTGGAGTGGAAAAAAAACACAAAAAACAGAACATACCAATATCAACAAATCATAGAAATTGAGGGGCAAGCAGTATAAATCATCCTGATAAGCCCAGTCATCTGATTCGTTTGCCCAAGACAACCTGCAGCCATGTTCCCTCCCAACCTCTGACATAGTCAGAGTTTGTTCTCAACTGACAGGTAAACAGTGCGAAAACATGCCACCAAAGCTGATATATGCTCAAACCTGTCAAGCAAGTCTAATAAAAAGCTACTCTCTGTCTAGCTAATTTGTCAGTTATAGCAGATACCTTTCCATTCTCTCTTACAATGTTATTTTTCAATATTAAAGCCAATGGTTTTGAAGCTGGGGAGAGTACAATCACCCAGCAAAAGCACAGGGCCTGACAGTGAAGACTCAGATTTCACCCTGTGGAAAAATGACATTTCTATCACAAAGTAGTGTGCGATATTCGTAGGCAACCAAAGAAAATGTTGAAAGGTATTACTCTGGGTGGTAAATGGATATTTGCTTAGAACACAATTTAATATTACAACATGAAAATGAAAAGTAACACAAGAAAAAACTAACAAGAATCTCTTCTTTGCTCATTGATATATTGTGGGCTGGCTAGATGAACACTTTGGTTCCCAAACCATTCCTCAGGGGTACCCCAGCCAGTCTTTGTGTTCATTAAGTTTCACCAGTCGAATTAATTAATTAATTAATTAACTAACTAACTCACTGAGATACTGATTGCTCACTGGTATTCACCAATTCCAATTAGGGCTGTGCAATGTCTGAAAACTAACGTTAATTTAAAAATATTGGGTTAAACAATAATACTGACATTTGCAGCACAAAGCGGGGCATGTAATCTGTTTGCCCAAAAAAATGTGAAAGCCTGAAAAAGACAATACACAGACAATCCACACAATAGCTGGCTTTAAGACTTGCCACCTGGGGGTGGGAGGAGAGGGCTGATCATAGCTGTGCAGATCATCCTTGTTTAGTCTCTGTGGAAATCAATGGATCAGCACGTTAATTATGATTTTAAAACATGCCACTCTGAAACCTCTAAAGCAGTGCTTCACAAACGTTTTATTTAGGGACTATTATACTTGCCATGTGCCACCATTACAGTATTGTGCCTGATCAATACTGGATTGATCATTGTGCCTGATCAATACTGTTTTCACTGTACAAGGTTTATTGATTGAGATTTTCTCTTTCTGTGTTAGTGTTAGATGCACATTTGTTTGTTGCAGAGTGTTGCTGCTGGTGGCAATTTCACTGTACTCTTTCTTATTTTTAGATTTTAGATGTTTAGTCAGATTACTTGTGTTGTAGTAGAGCACAGCTTAGCAGAGCGTAGTTTGCAGTCCACTGTGCTTTGGATTCCATTGTTAACTTTGACGTACTTCCACACAGCAGATATCTTGTCTCATTTAATTTGCTTGTTAATGATATCACTGATACATCATTACGTGGAATTGGTTATAGGCACTGGCACATTGTCACGAGGACAAATATGAGGAGATGAACATGTTATTGGACTAGTATTGGGAACAGTACATCCCTAATCACGTGCTCTCTTGTTCATGTGCTGCAGGTAAACAAAGAACACAGTGCCGGCATGCATATTTCCTAAACATAGGATGGCCGGGGAAGATTCATTAGTATTTATAATGGAAGTACCACAGTGATTTTCTGTGCACTACGATACTTTTGGGAAACTAGCCCTATTTCACAGAGCTTAATGCTCTTTCTAATGGTTAAGAAAATATTTGTCAGATGATGCTTATTGAAAATGCTTCTCATTTGTAGCACAAAAAAGTCTTTTTTGCTAGACTCAGTAGCAGTGGTTAAGACACTGAGAAAGTAAACAGTAATGTTATCCTTAGCGATGCACATATTGGTTAACATATGGATATCGCCCGATATTTGTTAAATCAAAATATCAGCTTTGGTCCTATGTGTCTTGGCTAATATTGACATTTTATCAATATTCAAATTTTGCAGCACCAGAACTAAAGACACAGCTACCAAAATAATGGGGATGATTGCATGTGACAATTAGCCACGTTCCAGAGTGGAGGACATGAGATTTCATCAGCTTATTCGCCACTTAGATGACGTCTCAATTAGGGCTGTGCGGTATGACGATATATATCAGACGACAAAATTAAAAAAGTCTATCTTTTTATATTATGCTCTATCATTTATTTTGTGGTTTTTCAGTCTTGGGTATGACGTTAAACTGCATCCGGCCATGTAATCGGTCCTCCAATTTGCAGGGAAAAAAAAATTGGGGTTGGTGGCTGGATTGGCACTTCAGCCACCGTAAAACAACCCACAACAGCTCATAGTGCTTTCATTCTTGTTTAATAATGTGTCTAATGGGGGTCTGTCACTTTAAGAACATGATATAGTCACTACGTTATGGGGTGTAAGGAGCGGGAATTTGGGACATTGACTTGGAATGAATAGTGGAAGCTCAAGGTTTTTCGGACTGTGTTTAGGCAGTGGAAGTTTAGTAATATAGTAACATTTTCAAAATATGTTTATAGTTTAATATTATTATTATTATTATTCTCACAAAACTCTTGCGAAAGAACTCAAAAATATTTCTAAATATATTTTCCCACCCAGACCTCTTAGAACATAACAACATAAGAAACTTACAAATGAGAGGAGGCCATTTGACCCATCAAACTTGTTTGGGGAGAACTCAGTTAATAGCTCAGAGTTGTTAAAATCTTATCTAGCTTTGATTTAAAGGAACCCAAGGTTTTAGCTTGTACTACACTAACAGGAAGACTATTCCATACTCTAACTACACAATATGTAAAGAAGTGCTTTCTGAAATCCAGTTTAAAATGTTCTCCCGCTAATTTCCACCTATGGCCACAAGTTCTTGTATTTCAACTAATATTGAAGTAACTATTTGGTTGAACAGCATCCAGATCTGTTATCCATGATCTTATATACCTGGATCATGTCCGCCCTTAGTCTCCTTTGCTCGACGCTGAATAGATTCAGCTCAGCTAACCTCTCCTCATAAGACATTCCTTTAAGACCAGCAATCATTCTTGTAGCCCTACGTTGAACCCTTTCTAAGGCAGCAATGTCCTTTATAAGGTAAGGTGACCAAACCTGCACATAATACAGTATTCTAGGTGGGGGATTTGTATAATCTTAGCATCACCTCCCTTGACTTAAACTCCACACACCTGGAGATGTAACCCAACATCCTATTTTCCTTTTTAATTGCTTCCCCACACTGGCGAGAGTGGGACATGGAAGCTTCAACATATACACTAAGGGCTGTCTCATAATCAGCTACCTTTATTTCAGTGGAACCCATAAAATATCTGTATTTTATATTTCTGCTCCTTGCATGGATTACCTTACATTTATCTACATTAAATTTCATCTGCCAGTTATCAGCTCAGTCACTAACTAAATCAACATCCCGCTGTAGCCTCTGTGTCGCTAGTTCAGTATCTGCTATACCACCCACCTTGGTGTCATCTGTAAATTTAACCAGTTTACTAACATATTGCTGTCAATGTCATTAATGTAAATGAGGAATAACAATGGTCCTAAAATTGAACCCTGCGGTACCCCACTATGAACGCAGGTCCACTGTGACATTGTGCTTCTAATAACTACCTGCTGTTTCCTGTCTGTTAACCAGTTTTCAATCCAAGCTGCTACAGTCCTTAAAATCCCTGCTGCTTTGAGCCATTTGTGGGGGACAACATCAAAGGCCTTCTGGAAATCTAAGCAGATCACATCGTAAGCCTTTTAGATCAATTTCTCTTGTAGCTTTCTCAAAGAACTCAAGTAGATTAGTTACACAAGATCAACCTCTCCTAAATCCATGTTGGCTATCCCTCAGAACGTTATTTGAATCCAGGTAATCCATTATAGCTTCCATTACTTTTCCATTTATGCAAGTTAAACTAATTGTCCCAAAGTTTGAATATGGGCGTTATATTAGCATGCTTCCAATCAGAAGGTCTACACCAGCAGATAAGGATTTCTGAAATAGTAAAATTAAGGTCGGCAAATAATATCGCTCATCTCTTTTAAAACTATAGGTAAGATGCCATCAGGGTCCTGCAATTTATTTATTTTGAGCTTACCTAGGCTTAGTACCACATCAGCCTCAGTTATACATATATTGGTCATAGACGACGCTGTATTTGTACTAAATGGTGGTAAGTTACTCATGTTCTCTACTTTGGACACCTCTATTGCTACTTCTGTTTTGCGATATATATTGTGATAGTCAGACCTTGGACATTCGCGAGGTTAGGTTCCAGAACCCGTCACGAATGAGGAGGATTCGCGGATGTTTGGTAGTCACTAAAAATGGTAATATGTGCTTATTTCTATAGTTTAAACCCTAAATATGACCCCAGTCATGCTTCCCAAACACTTTAATTTTATTTAAAAGTTAGCTTAATACATTACTTTTAAAAAAACAAATGTTTGATGTAAAAATAGAGTACAGTATCTCCTAACAGATATTTGTCACACTAGCACATTTACGGTACAATATACTAATGTTACCCCTACTAATTCATAGAATACGGCATTGGCTGCCATTTTCTTTTGCATTAGTGATGGGAAGTTCGGCTCAATTACCTGATTCGATTCTTTCGAACTGTCCATTGTAATGAATCGATTCTAAAACCGATTCTATGATTCACTTTTTTTTTCGTCTTTTTTGCGCCTGACCATATGACTCAACAAATCATGGGATCGGATAATAAATCTGTCTCAAGGTTACGTTATTTGACTGAAAGATAGCGCTGGTGTTGAACAAAAATGTTCAGCTTGACTATTCACAATAAAAAAAACAATATAAAAAAGCAGAAAGGGTGTCGATGCTGAATAAACACGCGTGTATATATAGTTCAATTATCATTATTGTTATTATACCTGTAGTTCAGTCACTTATACTCGTGCACAATATGCTTGCGAATATTTTAAAAACAAATTATCACAAGTATATGCCTATATTCAACAACATTAGCACGAATAAAATATTTATTACAGGACATATGCCTTGTTTAAGTATGATTTGTTTTTACATTGTTGATTG
>JAODKC010000009.1:22758758-22814076 GCA_026777985.1 Mormyrops attenuatus | reverse complement strand
CTTACGAATCGGTTCGACCCGTTCACTAAAAAAACTGAGTTAAAAAGAACGATTCGTTCGCGAATCGGCCATCACTATTTTGCATTCACAGTAAGGTAAAATGAGTAAACGAGCCCTTTCGGTCTTCATAGCAAATACATCTCGAGAAGGAAATCAGGGACTCATTTACTATGTACGTAAACATTAGCACCTTTCAAGAAATGTATCATTTTTGTGCGTTGAATTTACATTAATGTGTACTTACTATTACAAAACAGTAAATAAACTATTTTCTAATATTTATGTACCATTAGCGGTCCAAACAGAATAAACTTTGCGAATGGGATTTGCATCTCGTAAAGGTACAGTATGTACATAAAAAAGAACATTTACATAAGAAAGCCACATTTAAGGGATTTTTTAACTGATTTGTATTCTATGTCTTGAACTTTCCCCAAAAACACAGTAGAATCTTCATTAACTAAATTTTTCTTACCAATTTTACACTTAAAAGCATGAAAACCTATAAATTACTACGAAAATTTAACATAAACACTTCTGTAGGGGTTTTCGAGGATTTCGCATATGTGCGAAAAAATCGCAGATGCAAATAAGTTTGGTTCCAGTGAAATTTTCACGGATCTGTGAATTCGTGAATCACGAAGCGTGAATGCACGAGGGTTGACTGTATTAGGATTTAAAAAAATCTAATTAGTTCAAGTCGTCTAATTAGTGGAAGTCATCATTAATAAAGTGGACAGTCAGGCTTAGGTAGGGCTCCATTGTCCGGCTGGACCACAAATTCATTGTAGCTGCAATATTGTACCACTGAAAGTTCTGTTTCAACTTCTGTCTTGCATTTCTTGTACAACTCCGGGATGGAAATTTGTGATAAATAGGTCCTTGATGGTATTATATACCGCTTGTCAAGCAACCGGATCATGCTCTTAAAACCCTCTTTGCTGACTGTGTTAATTGGTACCATGTCTTTTGCAAGATGGAAAGTTATCATATCGGTTATTTCTTTCTGTCGTTGGGAACCTTTCTCATATGGCGTAACACTGGCAAAGGCATCTGAAATAGTTTTTTGCTTTGACAGCAATCAGATTTTGCTTTGCACTCATCATACAGGGCTTTGTGGTGCCGATTAAAATGATCAAACAAATTAGTTGTGTTTCCCCTGTTGTGGCAACAACTGCAAGGCACTATCGACAAAGGTCCTGTTTTTGGTCAACGTTATGCTTTCTGTAGCCAAAATATTCCACACAGCTGACGTTGCATTTTTTTGCAACAAAATCTTCATTTTTTTCGGTGTTTTTATCCTTTTCCTCACTCATTTCACCTTAACCGCCCCCCCACTCCAGGGGTGCTGCATCTTAGCTGACCCTGCACTTTGATCCACCAAGCTACGGAGAACAAGACGGGGTCAGCAAAGTGAAGCATTACAATGTACCTGTATTTGTGCAAATGTCAAATAAATCATGTTTGTTTGTTAATTGTGTATAAAGTGTCTATGGCAGTATTTGTATATTTATTTTCAGTGAAGTTAAAAAGGTCTGAATTTAGGTCATCAAAATAATTGATTAACTGAATAAGATTGTGATAGAAATTCAAGATTTCCATCCAACCATCCATCCATTTTCTGAAACCGCTTGCCCTAATCAGGGTCACAGGGGTTCTGGAGCCTATCCCAGAGGCTACGGGCACAAGGAAGGGAACAACCCAGGATGGGTTGCAACCCATCGCAGTCAAAATTTCCAGTGCATCGAATTGTTCCCTCAATAATCGCAATCGAATCAAATCACATTGGGACCAACGATTTACACCCATAGTACCCACACCCAATGAGCTTATTTGGCTTTTGAGTAAGCCAGACTGAATGATGAAATGCCCTAAATAAAGCAGCCGGAACAAACTGGAAACATCAACAAAACAGCATCAATCACACTCTCATTTCGTCATTAATATGATTTCTGGGGCCTGTTAATGGAAGTATTTCAGCTGTCATGCTTGGGTTTTACAAAGCCAAAATGCGAAGCCAAAATGTACATGACACTCTTAACTTCTGCTTCATTTTTGTTTTTGTTTTGAAGCCTACTGACTACTATGCTTTCTAAGCAGTTAATTAACATTTATTACCTTAAATGGTAAGCAAGCCACTGGTACCATTTTAAACTCTGACTCAATGTAGTGACCATTGACCAGTGACCATTAGGCCCCCATGTAATTTCAGCAGGAGAACCACAGCCTCGTCAGCTGTAATCAATAGAACACAGGATACTGAGCTACTAACACCATGCTATTTTCTCCTCCATGGTGACAGCTTCACAATCGTGGAGGGCTGACTTGGCCTGCTCAATCCCACCCAATGAGCAGATGATGTTTTAACAAAGTCTGAGATCTCTTCAACCTGGTGCTACTACAAGCACATGGGCTACCACCATATCTGTGCACCACTGAATTTGAATGCTTGCAGTGACAAAGTAACTGCAACACAGCCAGACAGTGCCTAATTGAGCACTGATTCAAGCCATTGGTACAACAGCTCACATCTGTGCCTCTAGCCAGCCATATCGCATTACAGAGCACTGTTGAAACCCTGCTTTCCTTGCCCTGCTACTCAACAACTTGGAGAGCTTTTAGGGGCTAAGATTACATGGCTGTCTTTCAATGTCAGTCAGAACAATCTTCCAGTTTTGTGCTTACACAAGCACTCTCCTAAAAATGGGCAGGGTCTAAACAAAAGACCATCTTCTAATGATGATGAACTGATGTTCTTTTTACCAGTCCACATCAAAGAAATGCAGTGTAGTGTAGGGTTGGACGATATGATGATATTATGAGTAATCAGTGATATTAGATAAGTATCCTGGTATTAATATATCACAGTGACAAATTGCAGATTATCGCTTTGGTCAGGGAAGTAGGCTTAAAACGCATTTATACTCAAGGCTCGCAACACGTTTGTTTACATATCATGACCACCATGCATGTACTCCGTTCATTCCATGCAATGTTTGTGCAGCTATACATGGAATTAATGCTATGCATACGTGAGATGCAGTACCACCAAAAATCTTGGGGGAAATATCGTCGACTTTTGTAACAGGACTATGTGTTTATATATGGTACAGTTTATATTCCAGTGGTATCTGATTGTTTTTAGAATGAGTGGCTAGAAGATATTCAAAATGGAATATTTTCAGAGGCAAGAGAAAAAATATTCCAAACATTACTGTGTGCCTCTGTGTACAGCATCTTCAAAATTTAATGCAGTTTAAGATTCTTCTGCTTCCCAATTCAATCTGACCTAAGAATGTAGTGTCATGTGTACTAAGTACAATGAAATTCCTACCTGAATGCTTTCTCCACATACTACAGACATTTAACAAGACAGTGCACTGTTACAATACAAAAAATACTAAACAGGGCTTGCCGATGTGCGATACTGTGAGGCATGCAATTCTCACATCTCAAGGACCTTAATTGTAAGCTAGGTTGAGATCAGGCTTTTGCATACCTTCATAGTGTATGCCCATTATACCATGATATAAGGTATTTTCATAAACTTATTTTTCAATACAGTTCCAGTATTTAAAAATCTTGGTGCCAGTGCAGTGGAGGGTTAAATTTTACTAAAACATTTGATTGTTATAGGAAACAAACCTTTTTTTTTTTTTTTTAAAAAAAACTATTTAAATGTTTCTTTTCAAGATTACCTAGTATATGTCAAAACAATACTTTAAAGTGTACCGCCACCTATTTTTCATGAGCTCTGCATGGGAATGTGTTTAAAATCTGTGGTATATAGACTATCCTGTACTGGAAAATGAAATATTGTGTCCCGTACTGATCCATGAAAATTCATGATATATCCCATATTTTCATACGTTTCCTACCCCCAAGTTCAGAAAAATGTATTATGGGGAACTCCCCAGGCTTAGTTGTTAGGGAACAAGCATTATAACCCATCACAAAATAGAAACACCAGAATTAATGTAGAGCAGTGATTATTGATCTAAAGCTACTATTGTTCATATATGCTTCTGTGGTTGGGGGGGAGTTCAAATGACTTGATTTTATTATCATTTAGCAATATTTTTTAAATATTGCATGCTATTTTTTAGATATCGCCCAGCTCTAATGTGTTTCATAAAAGTGCCATTTAACCTTTGATTGGAAGGGCAATTGCCTGCAGAACAGAAATGTCCATCAAAAGGACAATCAACAGTTTAGGTTGCCCTTCATATCGCCCAAAGTTTTTTGTTTATGAATCAGAGAGGTAGTAGCTTGTTAGAACCAGGGAACATGGGATTATTATCCAAATATGAGATCAATTGGTTTCACGTGATTGTTAAGAAAAAAACACAGCACAAACCATTGCGCTGAAGAAGCACTATAAATGAGTGGGGGAACTGGCTGTGGTTTAGATGTGAAGATGAACTCCAATGTGGGAGGGCCCAGGAACAGCACAGGTGTGGGGAGATGCTGGGGATCATGCCTCAAAGCAACAGTGGAACAGTGGCTGTGGACCCTGCTGAGGTCAATGAGGAGTGAAAGGCTGTATTGATTATTTGTGCAGTGGATATGAGGGAGCCGTTACAAGACAGATGATAAAACCAGGCTAATGGAAATAATTAATACCATGCACTGACAGGTCCACAGAAAGCCCCCTTACTCTGAGCTCCATCACTATTGCATAATTGAACTGGAAAAGCACAAACTAGAACCTGGAAGTGTGGAACGTTAGGCACTCAGTTCACAACGAACTGAATGCAACCGAATCCAAGTCGTAATCTAACCTAAATTAAGCAGAGATATTTGTACTTCCAAAAGTTCCATTTGGACTGCATTTCAGCCCTGTGCAAATGTGTTCAACATGCAGGTTGTTCATTGTGACAGATTAAGACCTGCTGACTCCAGTGCACATGTCTGTAGATACAATTTACAGCTGGGGTCTCGTAGTTATATCCCATATTGCCTGCATGTCTAACATTGACCATTGAATTTGCATTGAGAAGTTACCAATCTAGTTCCTTAAAACTTCTGGATTAAATTCAATACAAGTATTTTTAGCAGCATTGCACTTTATGGCATGTTTTATGACGGTGCCCAATTTGCAACACTTCATTTCACTACATTTTCACGACCCAACCTGATCTTTTACTATTTCTTTTCATGACATCAGGTTTGTTTACGGACTGCTTGTGAGTGATCTCCACCAGCGCAGAATGGGATATTCAGCCAGATATTCTGATTTTGGATTCTATTTAATAAAAGTTCTGCATAACACTTGCACTGGTGTCTGAGTGCATGTTTATGGGTCTCATTAGGTACCCCAGTCACGGTGGGGAGATCGACAGTATGTACCTGACAGCTGATACTATTACGCTGCAGTAGATTTATGCCAGTTAGACAGACAACTAGGAAAATGTATGTTATTTATTGTGTCATTTTTTTGTGACCCCACTGATATGAATCATATAAATATGGCTACAAAAAAATGAAAAATTTCATACTTCAGTTGAGTGAACCAAAGCTATAAATATACCAAAAATACCATGTCACTGGATAGCAGCACTGGATAGCAGCAATTTCAACTGATGGAAATATGACCTAATATTTCAGATGTGATTATTATTGATCCAAAAACTAGAAATAGATGGCTGGAGTAAACAGTTCAAATGACAAGCAAAGAAAATGGATTTCTTTTCAGTCAGCAGAATCATTAACACCAGTTCTCGCTAAACAATAAAGTGACCACTGTAATTTGCCATAAATGGAAAATATGGTTTGCCGGGAAATGGCAGGATGAACAGATTGGGCAGCGCCAGAAAACGTGGGGTTTGCATGCTTGAAAATGCTAGCATGCACAGACGTGCGACATACAACTCAGGCAGTTGTATAGGGTAGTTACACCTTGGATCCATGCTATATTCACAAACATACAGAATGACTTCTACTACATGACTGTGCTGATTGGCCAAAGTATATAATGCATCTATATCACAGGGTCTAACTTATGTAGGGTGTAACCTATTAGAAAAAACAATTCAATGTGAGCTATCGGCATGGCAGGCATGACAGGTTAGGAAGTATTGTACAGATCTGGCAGTGACACGTTATTACTGGCCATCAAAGATCATCAGATTGCCCTCTAACTGTAAGTCAGGCCAGCTACAGTACCTCAGTTATTGATGCTTTGCAATATTTGCATTCCACAGTGTGCGTCTTTTTACTGGATGTCTTGCACAGAACCTCCTTATGGTATATGTACGCAAACTAATTCCTGACTTGGCAGACATGACGAGGGACATGAGTGTGTGCATGCAGAATGTTCAAAAAACACTGAAGCTAATGTAAGAAGTTAGGGAGCATAAAGCTGTATACACGTGCACTATTTTTCAAGTCATGAGTGTTTGAGTCAAATAAAAACTAAGTAAAAATTAACCTGAGTACATGACAAGACCGAGTCCATTCATATGTGAACTAATGACCGGACTCTATTCCCAGTCCAGACTTGAGTACCACAATTGCACATTATATTACTCTGCTTACAATCACATGCACGCATGAATTATATTCAGCCAGAAGGAGTTCTGTAGTTAGGCAACTGTTGTCAATCGATATAGATAAATAAAGAGATACTACAGATTTCCTCCGACAAACAGTGACTCTGTTTAGAGCACCATAACAGGTTTATGGAATGCTGAGGTGACTCTAGTGGATAGAAGTGGCCCATGTGTCCTCTTCAACGGCCTGCCTGGGGCCTCCCAGCCTAGCATCTCCACCGGCTCTGAACCTTCCCTCCCACCTCAGGAAAAGGGGACTGACAGATGGTGCTGGGGCCAACTAGAATCCCAGCCTAGGCCCTGCTAACCTCCATGTTCAAAGCCAACCTGCCACTTTCTCAATACAGGTTGGTCTTTGAAAAACAGCCACCACCAGTGTGAGCCATAAGCATTTGGCTATTTCATTAGAATGAGGGATGGGCATTTCAGGCAGAATTACTAGTCGAATTTTGCCAGTTATTATTTGAATAATATTCAATTAACCCCACTCCCATCACGCACAGAAAAGTGTATAGAGTGTGGATAAAATATTTATTTCTTTCCACACAAAATGAGATATTACTTATTACGGCACAAAAATAACATAATACCTTAAAAAGTAGCTTGAATGAATGAAATTGAAACAAATGAAACTGATGAGATAGCTCAAGTGCAGTAGCACACAACAACATTCATTAGCCTGTGCCTTGGACTTAAGCCCTGGCACAGCATGAGGATTTCCAGTGTTTTGCCACTTGGACAGTACAGAGTCTCTGTGCTCTCCCGGCCAATCAGAGCCATTTCAGTCCTTGCTGTCAGACTTACTTATAGACAGTGTGGTACATTTGTGAGAAATGTAACAAAAATGAATGAGATGGGGAAAACCGAACAAGGAGGGGTCACCGAAAGACATTCATCTTCCTCTTTAAGGAAATATTTTGGATTCCAGTGAGAGGATACTTGGCAAAAACAAGTGATTTGTCTGCACTGCTATGTGTCTGCTGGCACAACTTGCAGCAACACCACCAACGTATCTGACAGACTCTGAGGGTACATAATGAAAAGTTCTATATAGCTATACTTTATTTTGGGTGAATTCTCAACTAATTTTTGGTTTTATAAATAACACAACATTTATGAAAGAATATTCAAATATCCCTATGTGAACTTTTTCCAGTATCATTCAGCCCTACACAGTACACACAATGCTTTCACAAAATAAAAGAATACACACTTGTCATTCCTATCAGCCTATCTCAAGATAATCGCCACTATATAAGCACAAATTTAAATTAAAACAGGATTATACTGCCTTGTACTGAAAGTTACTGAAAAACCCATATACAGGTCCGGGGCTTGGATTCCTGGCCTTGATGGCAAAAGCAAGGTAATTAACTGTATTCACCTAAGTTTCACAGTGTCAGGAGAGAGGTGTCACATCTAAATATATCTTTGCACAGGACTGAAATCATGGTCCTGCCTGCTACTAGAGGAGCTACCAACCATAGGTTAAACACAAAAAGTCTCACATTGTTTTAAGGAACCATAAGCATTCATAGTACAGAATTCACCAGTTTAGGAGAGGGTTAGCTGCTTGGATTTTTGTTCCATTAATTAACATCCATGCTATGAAACTCCCAGGTGATCAACCTACTGCACCTAATCATATCAATAATTAATGAAGACAGACCTCAACATAAAAAATTGCAGAACATTAAAATGATCTCATGTCTGATTCCAAAACAGTCCTCAAACTTCTTTGTGACTTATAAAAGCCTCAGACACATGAAACATGCTTATAGAGCCATTATCTAGTGAATATCATTGGCCTGCTTTGTGGTTTTGCATCACACTTACGAAAGTAGACTAGCATGGATCACTTAAGCTACCGGAACATGATCATCATTTTTCCATTTAATCAATATTTACTGAAAATAAAGAGGAAATAAAATGTCGTAGGGAGGCAAGGTATCAATCCAATGTGCGCAGCGCAGGAATATAGCTTGAGAAAATGTGATCGGTTAAACATTAAGATTTATTTTCCGCACATAAAAGTGACATCTGGTCACCTTGTGCCTGAGGAGTCATTAAAACCCACTATACATATATTAGACAATAATTCAAAATCTCTGTGATGGCTGCAGCGCTCAACTTAGAGACAGCTCCATCAAAGCGTGACCGATTGATGCTGTCCCAGCTGCCAGCTGCCTGCCGCTGTGGTGCCTTCCACCATATCGGTGCACTCTCTGGTCATAAGCCAGAACAGATGGGTGATGGGTGCCCCACAACAGCCATTCATTTTCCCCGCAACCCTAACACCCCCAAATCCACACACATATACACACAGCCAGCCCCCTTCCCTGACCCAATGCATATTAATGTCATTGTTACCAACACAATGCCCGTTCTCTCTTAATGCATGCATGCCTTATCCCTGTTCAAGGTGACAGTTTAAAAAACACTTTAGCTAGAAAACAGTCCTTTGGACAAGAAGTCACTTTCGTGTTAATTTGATTATCTTCAAATGTGGTTCTTACGCATACAAATTCTGACACCTAAGGTCAGTTACAAGTACTTGAATTTATATATTAACAGATTTTGTTTAAATATTCCCTAAATGCACCAGACAAACTGCTCAACCATATCCTAACTCACATCAACAGACAAAGACTATGATAATTCACCCAGGACAACATGTATGCAGTTTCTGTATATAACTTAGCAACCACAAATCTGAAAATCTTACAGCTTTGGGGGAAAAACTTGAACAAGTTAGGGAAATCTCAAATCACCATCTTCCTCATCTCAGTCAGTCTGGGGCTTCAAGCTTCTGTTCCAAGGCCACAGCAATAATAAAATTTTCTAAGAATCAATTTATCTGAGGAAAAAGAAGCAACATAAAACAGAGATAATGTACCACTTACCCTCTTCTGGTCCTCTAAGCCATGTGTTATTTGTTTTCTCCTTTGGTGCTGATGTGAGGTTGTCTCTCCTCCTGATTCCATCTCCCTTAAAATCTGATTATTTCCCTCCATTGGCAGTCTTTATTCCACAGTATTTGACCAAGCACCCCCACCCCCCCACCCCAGAAAAATGAAATCCCAGGTCTTTCACACTAGCAGCTCTTCCATTCAACTCCTTGCCATTGCAGCAAAAAAAAAAAAATCAATGACTTTAAAGATCTATAAACTCAGCTGAGTCCGTCATCCACCATGGCTTTTCACTTCAGTTTCCATCCAAAGATGCTGTCAAAAAGACAGAAGAGTAGAAGTGGCATCCCAGAAACCGGAGGCCTCTGTGCCTCCATTGCAGGAGAAGGCAACTAATCCAATAAGGCAATATTATCAACATTGCTTGGCCTAGAGGTCAACCTCTTCTGCTTGTGTGCCAGCTAATGACTCCAGTGGCGTTTGGCAAAATCCCAGGAGAAATGTTCCAAACTCTGCAAATTCAAGTCTTGCAATTACCCACACAGATGTTTGGAGGAAGAAACAGACTAAAATACATAGAGAGAGCTGTGGAGCGAAACATTACTTTATAGGATTGCATTACCCAATACGAAAACAAACAGTATCTTTGTTAGAAAAACGTTAAACCATTTGATTGTGTGGTGAAATAATAGTTTTATGCACTGCGACGTCTCCTGTGATCGTAAATTAGATTCAGTTTATTTATCGAAGTTAACATATTAGACTGCAAATCCGCACACTTTCGATACTATCCATAACCGCTTCAAAATTCTTACACAGTACAATGTTGTACGTATGTATATTCTTATAGTATTTGATTTAAAAAAGACCAAGGTATAACATGACTGGGTTAAAATGAAATATACATTAGTGTTTTAAGTGTTGCATGCTCGTATGGTTGAAACTTTTAAAACTAAAAGCAGTATATTACATCACTTGAGTGATATTTCACATAAACTCTCATCACTTTATGAAATAATTCCTTTCCAATATACGGGGAGGAAATTCTCCAGACAGGGTTTGGAAACAATACGGGACTTCCATAATTATGCACAGTATTGAAAAAAATACGACTCCGATAATTGAATAAGCATAATGCACATAATATTAAGCCAGTGGATAGCTTAAAACGCTGTCTACAATCTCATTAACAACAGCAATTTTCATCAACAAGCGAAAAACATGAGTTTCAGTCAAAATATTACAAGTAGTCTATCGCATTAATATAACAGGTGCACAAATAAAACAGGTGCAAACTGCACATCTTAGCTACCTTAACGCCAAACAAACATTTCTTTTTTGCATACTGCAGCATATATATTCAGTCGTCATTGGACTAGATTTTGAAAAAATTAAAACTAAAAAAAAACTCGTCGAATTCGGTAATACAAGGTTCTCCTCTAGAGTCGAGTCCTGAATTTCACAACCTCAATACTAAAGTCCAGCACATTAAGTACACGGTAAAACAACAGAGCCAGCATTTCCACAGCCAGATTCAAGGCTCCACCGCAGAAAATATCATAACGTCGCATCCCTACAGCGACTTGTTTACATAAACTGTATCCTTTCACTAGAGTACGTAGTAACAATTTTCTTTCTGTATACGTCTGCACAAGCTATATCAAAGTTCATCTTTTTAATCGGAAGGAAATGCGAAAACTACTCACCCCAAACACAACCAGGGCTTCCCTTTGAGACAAGGCTGTTTCCCCGGCACACACTCCCTCCACTCTCTGCCCCCCCTCCATCCCCCCGGCGTGCAGTCAGTCCATAAATGCCCCGCACAAACCCCCTCTTCCAATTGATCACATTACGTCATGGCACCGCGCTCCAGTCTCTTTGCTAGATTTCGGCGCTGTCCGTTTCCATGGAAACTTTTCGGCGAAATGAGTCGGTTGCCATCTAGTGTCAACAAAACAAAACTACCTGGTATAATCCCGTACTAAAACACACGTATTACGACTAAACTTATGGGGTGCCATGGATCGGTCGAACAGTTGCTTGACACGTACCCGTCCATATGATGGGGATTCATCGCGACCTTCTTCCATTGTTCCAGGGTCCAGTTCCGACACTTACATGCCCATTGTAGGCGCTTTCGACGGTGGACACCGGTCAGCATAGCACTGGCTTGCGGATACGTAGTCCGATATGTAACTGAGCTCGATGGCCCGTGTATCATGACACTACTCCCGTTATCATGATCAAAATGATCTGCCGTAGTGTGACAGTAGCCCAGCTGTTGGTTTGTACCAGACGTGACTTTACACCCCTCATCTGGAGTCCTTGCCGTCCCGTACCCTTTCTGCGGTTCGGGGTCTTCCCGTCCTCAGACTAGAGCTATCCTACTCACTATAAGCGTTGCCCTTTCGGAGATGTTCTGGACCGAGTCGTCTGTCCATTTCTTCTGTATTCAGCATATCAACAACGAGTAATGAATTTTAGCTTACCGTCCAACATACCCCGTTTTTACTAGATAGTTAGCATTATTCGTTTTACTTTAGGGTGTTTGGGCTCAATGATATATACGTAATTATTCTTAATTAGTTGTTCTGATTGGAGTTCCTTACAAATGTGCATATGTGTGTGTGTGTGTGTGTGTACAGTTATTTTGCACAGTCTTTTAACAGCAGGCCCAGTATGACAACAAAATCAACATATTACACATAAAAATATAATGAGCAAGAGTCAGATGGCACATCTTAAATACATATTTCATTTAAACGTTAAACTGTTACTTGTATTGACGCAAAGTGACATAGGTACGTACAGATACTCAGGAGTTCAAATTCCAACTAAAAGAAGTAACACCAAACCTTTGATTTAAAAATTGTAATTGCCATGCTGCTCACTGCTGAGTAAAATCACATTTTTGTAATTATATAAACGATGCATACAGCTCATCCATCCGTCTGTCTAAATACACGTCCAGGACTGAGTACTGGGGAACAGGTCTCTCAAACCAGATAATAGGGAATTTGGTGCTGTAATCCCAATAAAGGTATTAAAATCATTCTGAGCAAAATACTTCACATAAATATACAATGATCCATCTATCTTAACCGATTAGCCAAGGATTTCAGGGTCCCTGCACACAATCAATGAGTCAAAGAGCCCACAGCAAGACACACCCTGGAAGAAATGCCAGTCTCCATCTAAAACGTTTCAACAAATACCCACCAGAAAATATAAGTATAACTATAAAAGTACCTTAGAGTAAATTTAATAAAATGTTAATAATTTTTACATTACGGTAGTCGTCAGACTTTAAGAAAGTACCTTATCCTATACAGAGATACAAGGATTAAAAATAATAAGACATATACTGCACAGGTATTACAGGGTAACCCCGTCCCCATTTACCTGGCCCTGACCTCTTTGAGGTTTATTTGACTCCGCCCCCATTCGCGTTCAACACGGACTGTGATTGGCTGGAGGAAAGGCGAAGTCGGCGCGACATGAAGAGCGCAGTATACTTTTTTTTTTTTTTTTTTTTAAAGAAACTACGTCAGGCGGGATAAATCGTCCCGAAATTGTTTCACTCTTTTGAACTGGGATGATTAACTCTTGGATTATAAATGCCGCTCTACCGCTAAACTTAATTATTTATCGTACAAATGTCTTACTATTTAATTCTATGTAGGCAAAACTTAGTTAAAATACAATGGGGTTTGTAGTGCTTGTGATTACTAGAGGTAAAATTAGCTGTTAGAGTTATTTTAACTTACTTCCTGTTCTAGTTTAAGTTAAAACTTTGCCCGATAGTATTTCTATGAGTTGCGATTGATTTTTTAAGTGTTTAGCTCATTTTCCATGGACAGCAAATATCCGATCTGCCATAGAGACTGGGAATAGATTCCCAATTTACTTATCTGTTTGAAATTGGTGCTTGGTAAGTTTTTATATATTTATTTTCATTTTTCTTCCTGGCTTGAAATTGTCCACGTTGTGATTGCATACATTCTGATGTTGGATCACACTTAATATTTTAGAATTGCTATGCATTGGCAAATATAGAGTTAAACACTGCCTACTGTAATCTCGTAAGGCAACACTACGCAGCCACGTTATGAGTAGATACATGCATTTCTAAGTAATCTTTGAATTGAGGCTGCGTGGCAGCATTATTATTACAGTATGTGCGTTCTGGTTAAACGCGAGTGAAGTACAGTGAGGTGAATGGATACCATATGTAGACACATGCAACTGGAGATACTTTAATGGCGGGCGTAGTGGTAAAAACTATATGCTCGCTCGGTTGTCTTCTTTGCATATGTTTGTTTTAAATATCTACGGAGTTGCAACGTGTTTTATTTTCACCAAAAGGCAATTAAGCCTAACTGAACTTACAGACATCTTATAGTTTGATTATTAAATATAGTAACGTGGGTGTCTATTACTGTCTAGATGAAAGTTGTAGAAAATTACCGAAATGCATTACAAACTATTTAAATAAATGCACGCCAACGACGGAGACAATAGTTTAATTCCCCTTTCTTCTACGTTGTATTAAAGTGCATACTATAAGTTCTTTTCTAAGCGTTTCGTATTTCCGGGTTATGTCATTGGAATTAGTCTAGGAAATTCCGCGCCAAGATTTAAAAAAATATCTACCTGCGCGGGACAGTCCGACTTGCCCTGGAACTAACTCCCGCTTCATTTCTATTGGTCGGCGATCAATGCAGGGCGTGTCCTTCAGTTTGTGCGGCTCTCTAATTCGACCACGTAAACGTCAGTCAATATTGTGTAGGCGTGGGGTCGACATATTCATAGATGCCTTCTGGCTATACATGATATTATTAGCAAGGTTGAGTTTTAAGATATTTGATCTACAAAAGTCTTTCCTTGGACCAAAGCCTTTTCGGATCGAATGTTTAGCACAGTATGCGGAATGACGTTAAACTGCATTAGGTGTTATTAATCAGGTGTTAAACTCCGTTAGGTGTTATTTTATCAGCGTTCTTTTAATTTTTGTTAATTAGTTGGGAGTGATGAATGTGTTGCTGGATTTACAAAATTCGAAAAAATCCAAAATCAACTCTTCTTGCGGCCTGAGTTCCGTGGATGAAAAGGTTAGATTGTCTACTTCGTTAGGACTCAAATACAAAATATAATGTAATTGTGAGTGTAATTGTAATTTTAAGTGTAGAGTAACGCTTGTAAGCACCCAACTTATTCATAGATTGTACTTCTTTCCTAAAGAGATCACAATAGGTACTATGTCAGTTATGGAAATTAAATTTTTTTCTCAAACAGGATAATGCTTTCCTGGAACCAGACGTTTTAATGAAAATACCAGGGAACATATCTTCAGTAGATTTTCAGGAGACCATGGGATCTCTGACAACACCCACAAAGGGGAAGAACAATCCTGTTATTGAACCCTGGACCCCCACTTCCAACCTCAAAATGCTCATAAGTGCTGCCAGTCCAGAGATCAGGAACAGAGAGAAGGAGCTGAGTCTGGATAACAGTGTAATCACAGAGCCCATTGATGCTTCTCAGGTAATATAACATGAACATATTAGAAAATATTGTTTTACTGTGATTCAGCCAGTGCATTTCCTATAAGCTATAACTATTGTGCTTTTTCCCAGTTAAACTAAATTTAATTGCTTCTATATTTTTTGTTTCTGTGGTTTTAAGTCTGGGTTGTTAGGACTTGCACACTTAGTCATTGCAATGAATGTTCCTGCACAGATTATAATTTTTTTTTTGAGTACTCACTATTGAAAATGTAATTATAATTATTTGTTTTTCTATTCTTTTGCTGACAGGAGCCCTCATTTGATGAATCGGAGAAACTTCAAATAAGTCGAAAAGAAAAGAGTCTGGGTTTACTCTGCCACAAATTCCTCGCACGTTACCCAGACTACCCTAACCCTGCTCTGAACAATGACATCTGTCTTGATGATGTAGCAGTAGAACTTAGTGAGTTTATTTTTCCTTTAAAATGCTTGCTTATTTGTGAACATCTAGACATTCTGACATCAGTCGTGAACCCAGATCACAAAGATATTCAATAATGTAAATTCATTTTGTTAAACAAATGGCACAAAATCTTTTTTTTTAAGGTGGTTAAGTTAAAGTTAAGATTTAAACAATTTAATTTCCATTAAATCTCAGAACTATCTGCAAGCTTATTCTGTACCCAGCAGGTAATTTTTATTTTTCCTCCTGTAATGAGTTGGATATTTTTCTGCCCTCAATGAATATTTGTGTTTGTTCCATAGATGTGGAAAGACGACGCATCTATGATATCATGAACGTCTTGGAGAGCTTGCACATGGTTGGCAGGCTAGCTAAGAACCGTTATATGTGGCACGGCAGAGTCAACCTTCCACAGACCCTGGCCACACTCAGGAAAGTAGGAAATGAGTACAAATATGGTGAGCAGATGGAGCAGATTAAGCAGAGAAGCTATGAAAGAGAGTTTGACTTTGATGGTGACGAGAAAGAGAATGAGGACATGAGCAAACCTGGAGACACAGAGAGTGAACTCGGGCAAAAGGAAATGTACTTTGTGGAGCTTCCAGGTGTGGAATTCCGAGCAGGTGAGCTCAAGGTTATACGCTGAATTTTTAATACCTGATGGGAAAAATGCATATAGATATTGTTGTGATGATACATGATTGAAACCCTTAATCATACAGAGCTATTGTGGTGTTTTGTTTGTTTTTGTTTTTTTTTTGTCCCAGCTTCAGTTAATAGCCGGAAGGACAAATCTTTGAGGGTGATGAGCCAGAAGTTTGTTATGCTGTTTCTTGTGTCCACACCACGAATAGTGAGCCTTGAGGTTGCGGCAAAAATTCTCATCGGAGAAGACCAAGTCATTGACCTAGACAAGAGCAAATTTAAGAGTGAGTAACATGCAGAGCAGGATGTCTCCCACTGACATGTAACCTAAAATCTTCAATGTATTTTTGAACATGCATGTTGATCAGCAGTCTCCCTGATGCTTAGTTGCATTATTTTACAGCAAAGATCCGTAGATTGTATGATATTGCAAACGTGCTGAGCAGCCTGGAGCTCATTAAGAAAGTTCATGTTACAGAGGATAGAGGAAGGAAACCGGCTTTCAAATGGACAGGCCCAGAGGACTTTGCAAGCACTAATGGTGGGTTCACATCTTAGTGACTCAGCAAAAGCTCTTCAGTTTACCTCCTGCCATTATCTGTCTATCTGTTTGTTTATTTGTTTGTTTAATTTCCTCAAAAGATGCTGATACTTCATTGACTACACCATCCACTGCAACAGGGACTTTGGAGTCAAGGTGTTCTGTACAGAACTGTGCTAAAAATCTCTTCACCTCCAACACAGTAAAGCACAGTTTTACTCGTCACCCTTCTTTGATTAAGTTGGCAAAAAGTATACAAGATGACCGCAGGAAGATCAACTCTGCACCTTCCAGTCCTGCTAAAATAACTGAATTTGTCCCGAGTAAAATGGCTCAGCTAGCAGCCATCTGTAAAATACAACTGGATGCGCAGGCAAAGTAAGTCTAGGATTGCTTTACACTGAAAACGGTACTTGTTCTGTAGCATCAAAACGGTTTGATTTATTTAAAAAATGAAAAACAACTGGTTAATCATTACATATTTCCTGTTTTTCTTTCAGGAAAAGCAAAATAAACCCCGAAGTGACTCCCACAGTAGTAAATAATCTAGAGCAAGCAGAAATTGGTAGGAAAATTAATGAACCAGCATTAAATATTGAACAAAATACCAACCATGCTCCTGAAATACAGCTGCCAGCTACAACAGCAGAACCAATGCCATTTCCCCCCTCCCAGCAGCCTGCTCTTTTCCATGTCCTTCTACCCCAGCACCAGATAAACAGGCCCTATACCCTGTACGTTCATCCTTCAGTCAGGCCACACCCATCTAGCCTGGCTGTGCGTTCAATGACATTTGAGGACAAGACCGGAGGGAGTTCAGGAAAAGCCACAGAGGAGAGCACATCACCTGGGAAGTCTGCTACAAAAGACATAAGTCTCTCTCAGATGCAGGAACACAGTTTGCTGCAGCATAATTCTGCCTGCTCCCCCTCAAGTTCTGGGTCAATGAAACGAGTCTCCTGTGACCAGATCTCTGAGAAGAGCCCTTCTAAAGTCATGAAGATGCCAAACAGTTCTAGGGTATATTGTTGTTATTCATTATTATTTTGGAAGTATTACTATAGCAATGATATCAGGCCACCAACATTAAAATAAGTAACTTGATGTAAAAACTTGTCCGTTTCAATTGAAAGTCCTGAGTGATGTACAGCACACTGAGCATCCTTTATGTTCTGCCTTTCTAGTCGCCCTCGCCCTATGGGCCAGAGCTGGGTGACATTATACAGGCACGCCTGAAGGCACGCAGGAGCCTGGTGTCAAACAGACCCTCTCCCCGGGCTCTTCACCTCGATCCAGAATTCATAAATACACCTGAGAACACAGCAGCAGAGAAGCTGGACCAGAGTGTGGAGAGGTTCCTGGAAAAGGAAGAGAAGCTCTCCCCCTCCATCAGTGAGGGAGGTCTCACCCCTCTCCGAGCTGTACCCTTGCAAGAGGTCCTCCTCTCCTCTGGACATTTACCTGCTGAGGTGAGGTACAGCATATGGGCATGGTCTGCTACTTTGCTGTGGCGCACAGGCAGCTGATTAAGCATCATTTCTGTCCCACAGGCTCTTATCCCAACTGGGTATCTGATCCCCATCTCCCAGCAGTCGCTCACTAACCTCCAAGACTCTCGGATGCCTAGTGCTGAGAGTGTAAATGCTGCAGCCTCCAATCACACTGTGTTCCACACACCTACAGCAGGTATGACCTGTTCTGGAGCCAGAATGGTGGCATAAATATTGTCTAAATATGAATCACATGGTAAAATGTTTAAAATACACATTTAAAAATGATAACCTTTGTTTAGCTGGTAAATTAGTTTGATTAGAATTAAGTGTAATCGCACATTGTCAGATCTAATAATCTACTGTACTTATTCATAATGCCTTTTACCTCATATTTTCCATAGGGTCCTTGCCAGCTGGTGCCCAGGAGTTTACCCCCAACAGCTTCTCCCTCAAACTGGCTTCATCTGCTTTGCCAGTCTCTCCCTTCCCAGTGCTCAGTCATCCGGGCCCTTCTCCAATACCTAGCCAGAGACTTCACAGCCCCAGCCCTGCCATCCTTAATTTCACTCTGCAAAACATGGGCCTCATCCCCAGTGGCAGCCCAGGCAGGGCTTCTGCCTCCACGCCGTCTGAGCAAATGAATGCCAGCCCTGCTCAGCTTGGTTTCCAGCAGAGTGGCATGATCTTTGTCAAGCCCATGTCACCTGTGCCCCTCCAGCAGCAGGCCGGACAGCCCCTCACCCTGTTCAATTTACAGCAGGTGACACACAAACAGTGCGATTTCAATTAAAATGGTGCAATTAACACATTAGCCAAATGTTCCTAAAGATGATGCTCCAGAACACATTATAAATAATGCGTTTTGGAGAAATATTCTAATTTTCATGGACAGTATTTGAAGACCATGAAAGTAAAACTTGCATCCTGACCTCTGTATAAAAGGTGGTAGTGTAGAAGGGACTTAGGATACTTTTCCTGTAATATACAGGAACCAAACCCTACTGAGAAAAGTGTAGTTGCAGTGCGGTTCCTGCTCGCTTCCCTTTTTCACTGCAGTAGGGTCAGCTCAGTAAAGGTTGTTGACAGGTTTGGAGAGCGACTGATTAAAAACGAAGGGAAACTTATTGACTTCACATGATGTACATCACAATTTAATATGTGGTAATTCCTGCTAGCAAGTCAGTGAGAATCGGTGTTATTTTACCATCAAATGCTAGTGAAATTACTTTGCTCAGGTATGGCTCAATTCTTCGTGGCAGTGGAAAAACACCATTAGATAGATAATATATATATGGTCATGCTACTCTCGCCTAAGAGGTTCTCAGCTTGAATGGTAGAATTGTTTTGTTGCCTTGAAAACCAAATGGCCTAACGCCCTCTAATGGACATCTGGTTATATCACTTTCCTTCTGATATATTGGTAGTAATACCAATGAATTTTTTATCACGGATGTATACCTGTGCATTCAGGGAAATCAATCACCCATGCAGCGTATTCATGTATGGATATGTTGTAGTATATTCTATAAATGTGTGTTTAGCAGTTTTTGTGAAGGTTATAGAATTTTTTTATGGGATTTGGTTGTGTACCATAGTCACAGTTTGTTTAATAACATATGGGTAATAGTACAAGGATATCTGTATGGAAGTGTGTGTGTGTGTATAGACACACGCACACACTATATATATAAAAATGTGTGTGTGCATTCTGTCTATTTGGTGACCGGTCCTTTTTCTTTCTCCTTTATAGCCTCTGATAGCAACACCCAAGGGAACCCAGCCCATCCACCACAGCTTTTTCCATACCCCAGTATCTACCCTCTCCCCCCTTGCCACGGTGGTGACCTCCTCGAGCAACACAGGCTCCAGGAATGTTTACATCCCACAGCGAAAACTTGACATAACCACTGAGGACAACTGTAGAGGTGGCCCAGAGAACCTTATGCTGCTAAATGACTTTTGCTGATGAGTCACTGTGCATTAAGAGCTGTGTCCCTGTACTGTTTTACCAGTATATTGCTTGTGCTGTAATTTTTCCATTGAAAGGTCCCAGACATCTACCATTTGAACGTCAACACATTACAGGACAGCTTGCAACCTCATTCAGAATGCTGATCACATAAATGAGATTAGAGTGTTTCATATAATGACCCTCGGTTCCAAAAATATATCAATCAGCTATGAGTAAGGTGCCAAAAATAAAGGGCTTTGTGAAATGACAGCTGGGATCCTCATGCAATTTACTGAGGTGCTGTGTGTATCTAAGAGCACCACTAAATCCATGAACTGACTCTGGTCCGTAAGTCAGTACATGATAAGTAAACTAAAGATCGAAAATAACACTTGAAATTGGTTAATGTGTAATTGGGTTTGGTGGATAAACTATATGTAATTTGTAGACTGAAAGTGAAAATGTTTTATTTTTGAAAATGACAAAGAGTTAAGTTCTAGATAAGAGGAAAGCTAAATTCCTCTAATGTTTTAAGTGCCATAAAAAGGTGTCTGGAGTGCAGGACCTGTATGTTGTATGTGTGAATGAGCTGATGGATGAATCATTTTGGAATCTGCATGTTTTATAGAAGAACTGAATTGAAAGAAAGCTGAATTGTATAATAAAAATGGATGTATGTTTTGAGTTCCTGTTTTAAACCATGCAGTTCTAGAGTAAATTATAGTAACACATAAATAAATTATTCTCTAAATTAGTGTCTGCCAGAAATGAAATGGAATCAAAGTCCAGTTTATGGTGGGGCGTCTTTGGATAACACACCAGCATGGGTCTTTATCACAAGTTATTTTGGGAGGGTGGTCTAATTTGGACATCCCTGCTGCTTTGGTACCCTTAGCTGTGAATGAAAGATGGCCAGTATTTAAGGTCTCAGTTTGAAATCGTTCTAAGCAGAGAGAGCAGACCAGCAAATACTTCTACTAGCTTGTCGGTAGGTATATCCCTTATCTTGATTAAAAAATGATTTGGTTATATGATAAACATAATATTATTCAGAAGTATGAATGCAATCCCAAGTAAATGTGTACCCTAATTGTTTTGTTAAACAGAAAGGGGTGGGGAGGTTGTGACTTTGAAAATTAGAAAATTGTGATTTACTGAGTTTGAAAGTCAGTATGTTATTGTATTACAAGGGTAACCTGTGGTGAAATTCTTGTTATAGTGAATTTTGCTAAGTGTTTTGAAAAATATGCATTCAGATGACCTAATTAGTCTGCTTTCTGATTTATGTTTCTTTCTTTGGGGTTTTTTTCTCATCAAAGATTCTTCAGAAAATGCATGTTCAGTGGTCTTGTCCAGGCAGTTTGAAAGTTGAGCTGGTGTGCATTCACCAGCAGATTTGGTAAAGGCACTATTCCTGGACTCTTATCTTCGCATTCCAGGGCTGTGAGATTGCTTAATGGGAGAAGACTGAACTGTCACCTGATAGATTATCTGTCCTTCAGGGTCCTATTTTGCTCACATCACATGTTATGTGAAGGGTTTTCACAACAGTATAATTAATTGTAATTTGTTCAGTAGCACACAGCAAAAAACTCTGAAATTCACATTATAGACCACAGTTTACAAATGAAAGAAAACTGTTACATTATGTATTAGAATCTGAATTTTGGTACATTAAATAGAAGAATTTTATAATGTGAAAGCAAATTATTTGTACAACAATCCATGTGTTTTTTCCAAATTTATAAAAGATTGTTATACTATTCATGCCAACCTACAGCTTTTTTATCTCCCTGTGGCAGTCTATCTCAATTCTTGGTGACAATGCCGAACTGGGGTGGAGGGGCCAAATGTGCAGCCTGTGAGAAAACCGTGTACCATGCTGAGGAGATTCAGTGCAATGCCAGAAGCTTCCATAAGACCTGCTTCATCTGCAGTGAGTGAGCAACACGCTACTATGAGTGTGACGAGTATCTCATGGAGGGAACTTATACTTCTCATATTGCATGTTATCCATTTATACATACATATTGTATGAAGGTCACAAATTAAGCCATTACCAAAAATCGTATTGTACTTTTATACCCATAACCTCATCAGTAATTGGCATTGTTACTTAGGGTGCAGCTTGATGGCAACGTTTTCAAAACAATTGACATGATATAAGCAGCGTTGTTTTACAGTGAAGTAATACCAACAATCCAAAGGCTTACGCACACCGTGTTATAAAAATGTGATGTGTCTAAAAATTCCCACTGAAGATATATCCTGTTTTAAATAGTATCTCACTCTTAGGAAGCTGGAGAGGAATTCTGCAGTGTTGATGTGTAGATGATGCCATCGGGAGCCTAACACTTGTGTAACTTCTCCAGCTGTTATGGCATGGCTCAGATGCTCCATCTTCCCTCCTACCACAAGTGTACAGGGTTATGCACCTTTCAGCATTTGGAGATGTGTTAGCTGATGTATTGAGTGGTATGGAAAGTGCTCTGCTGATGGAAAGTGTATTAATTCTGCTCTAAGCCCAGACTCCCAGGGGCAGCTGACTGACATTGGATTAGACCAGGGGTCTCCAACTCCGGTCCTGGAGAGCTACTATCCAGTAGGTTTTCTATTCCACCTGGCTTCTGATGAGCCACACCTGTTCCTGGTATTTACCTGAGACATGGTGTGGTTCATCAGAAGCCAGGTAGGATGGAAAACCATCTGGACAGTAGCTCTCCAGGACCGGAGTTGGAGACCCCTGGATTAGACTTCCTCTTTTTGTAGGATTGCAGAGCACTAGTGACCACCTATAACTGGTCTATGTCAGACTTTTTAAAAAGATGAAGACAGTTTCTGCTATTTCTTAGACAAACCAAGAGACTTCATAATACCCTTTGGGAAAATATAGGAAGCTTTGGCAAAAGACGTAACATGAAGCCAAACCTTATCTAACAGACAAATAATCTAATTCTGGAATTTTGGACTTGGCAAAACCTGAAAACACCCAGTACTACCAGTGAAATACTCCCATTTATGCATTTCAGTGGCTTGCAGGAAAGGTCTTGACAGCACAACAGTGGCTGCCCACGAGTCAGAAATCTACTGCAAAACATGTTATGGGAAGAAGTACGGACCCAAAGGCTATGGATATGGCCAGGGAGCTGGGGCGTTGAGCTCTGATCCACCTTCGGAGAGCCTGGGGATCCAGCCACAACAGTATGTGTAGTCTGTTTTTTATCATTCAGTATTTAATCACAAATACCACTGGTAACCTGATCAAATTTTCATGTCAGCCAGCCATCAGGGTAAGAGATATGTAAAAAGCTGTATAGACTTATAGTTTTCATATATATTCATTTATATTGTGTTTATTTGAAATATAACACATTATTAGTGCATACTGTCCCAAGGTGCTTACACACCCTGTTCTTGAAGCCGGGGCGGGGGGTCCTATCAATAAAATTTGCTGGGTAGGGAGATCCGTCATGTGTTCGGATATACAGGATGGGTAGCTACTCTCTTCAGAACAGACCTTTTCCCCCTTCAATTTCATGAGCTCAGTGATGTTTTAAAGAAGTCGGGGTGAAAAACAAGAAGCGAAATAATTTGTGCCTGCTTTTTTTTTTTTCTACAAGTCAAACCTGATACATATAAAGCTGATGATGTAATGATAAGAACTCATAAACGACATACAAACTGATATTTACATTATACCTGTGTACCTTGCATGAGCTTCTAGGAAGAACTAACCACAGGAGACCTGCATAACTACGTGAGACCCACATGATGACCACACTTATTCTGGTTCTAACTAGAGACGCACCGACCCACAGGCCACGGACGGGAATTGGCCTATTATCAGTGTGCTCGGCCTGGACCGGAAACTGGCTGGTAGTCTCGTGTATTTCTGATACCAAACCGGTCTGTTTTCGCATGCACCACATATACACACAATGGCTCGGGCAATAGCCTCATAGCAGTGTACACACTCACAGCCACATGTTAACATGTTGTTAGCTGGGTTCATTATGGAAGGCTATTAGGGCCAAAACGTCTTAAACTTTTCGCCTAGTGGCTGCATTATTTCACAGCTACGGATGTTACATTACATTTACATTCTGTGTGGCTTTTCTTATGTGCTATGAAACAGACCAAGTATTATATGATAATTGATAGGAAGCATCTACACTACAATATTGTTGTGAAAATAATTCAACACTTATGTTTAATCAATTAGCCTATGATTACAGTCAAAAAAAATGCTATCCGGTACAATGTCATCATGAACCATGAACACCTCCGTTAAGTATGCGTGTGTGTGTCGGTCACGAACGAGTCGGTTCTTTAAGTCAGCTCATTTTTGTGAACGATGGAAGCTGGCTGTCCTCTAAGAACCAATTTCTTTCTTTTTGCTATTTAATACAAGGCAGAATAATAGGATGATCTTTTCATCATACTGCTCGATCACAATCACTCCATGCTGTTGTTTCGCACATCGTTTTTTTTTTTGTTTCGTGGCACACCGTATTCTGTTTTGAGTGTGATTTGTTTGGAATGGTTTATGTTTGTGGATAGTATATTTATTATTTTATTTGATATTGACATCACAAGGACCAGGTGAACTGTTTAGTGTTAGTAGCGAATGCGAATTGACAGCGTTCAATACACGTTTAGTAGTGTTTGCAGGGTTATGAACTCTCACGCATCTGGCGTGACACTCAGGCTTTCAGACTCCAAATTGTGTTCACTGGGCTCCCATTTCCTGTCCGCAACATCAATTTTTTTTCTGTGCGCCAATTTCGCCTAGTACGACTTCTGGCCGCTACTCCCGCCACGCAGCAGCGTAGTGTGCGTACTCCCAGCACGCTAGTTGTTAGTACTTGCGTATACGCTTAAAATGATGTTGAATAACGACTTACAAACATTTCAAGTTGCGAACGGCCATTCGGAACATATCTCGTTCGCAAGTAGAGGAGCGTCTGTATATATTATTCCATTGTAAACCTAAAATTAGCTACATCAAAAGCGTAGGGTAGTTTGCAAACCTTATAGATTATTTACAAGGAAATAAAACTATTACATACAAATAAATTTATGTGCATGTGTTTGCAGACTTGTCTCGAGTTGAAAATCTCAGGCCAGCCAGCTGACCAAAGTTGGAAACAGTGTGCGTGATGTTATTGCATTAATGTTTTGATACCAAATTCTGGTATTCTGAAAATTATGAGGTTTGGTAGGCTGTAAGTATATTGAATAATTTAAGTGCATATATCATTCGTAGGTCACAACATTGCTAATTTTGGCTGAATTATAAAAACCATAAGTGGTATTAAATGATGAGCCATTTCATGGCTGTTACTGCTGAACTCAGTAAAAAGAGTCGGAATTCCCATCATTAGTGTAGCTCCTCATGACCACGCAAGAAGCTGTAAACGCACATTTTACAAAGTGCCGAGTTTCGTACCTGCGGGTAATATCTGAGTTATCTCTCAGTCATGGCATGTTTGAGCACGTATGATGATACGTCCCCGACAATATTAAATATTAATACCTTCGACACAATACGTAAACTTTCATAATACTGAATAAAATAATACAAAATACAACACACATTGGTTATGTGTTTATATGTTGGTTTTTATAACTTAAATCTAAACATACCCTAAATATTACGCTAAATCTACTGTACCGTTAGTGATGATAGTTCAATTGTTACGACCTGGAATAAACATGGGAATTTTCATAATTTCACACTTTTAAACAGTAGTACGTTAACCCATGCGCGATTTCCGTACGAATTTTGACGTGTACATTGATAAATAAATCTTCTGTAAATGAGTATCCTATTTTGTTTGTAACCAAGTCCATGTTAGTTTTATGACGGCTCAGAAAATGTTATATGTTAAGGCACCAAAGAACCAATTACACTAAGTACAGTGGTACCTCGACCCATGAACAGTCCTGTTCACGAACAGATTTGGTTACAAACCAGATGTTCGAAAAAATTTGGTTTCAGGCCGCGAACACACAAACATCCCCCAAATATTCAGTATTTCTGAGGTTTGAATGAATTATTTGTGTTTACATTACTTTAAATGGGAAAAAATGATTCAGGTCGCGAACTTTTCAGGTCAGCAAACGAATTAAGTTCGTGAGCCGGGGTACCATTGTATTTTGCACTGAATTCTTTCGAACTGATAAGCAATATAACAAAATCATGGGTTTATACACTGTACAATGTATTGGTGGTTGTACAATTTAGAGAAATTGTGAAATATCAAGGCAGTGACTAAACTATACATTCCCAATGCAGGTTATATACGCTAATTAGTATCTTAAGATACAACTGCAGCTTCACAAAGCACATCGAAACTTAGTCTGACCGGGCAAACACACAGTTCTCAGTCAGTTACCTTCATTGTGGGAAGGTATGAATTTACAAACTATCACGGAAGATTGTCCTTTTATTTTGAAGGGTCACTTTTTTGACATCAAGACATGTTGCAAAATGCCGCCTGTACGCGGAGGCTGTCTGTAGAGGTAAAAATGTAACATCTGTAGGCGTGAAATATTAACTCTTTTTAGGCAAAAAAGTTTAAGAGCTTTTGGCCTTCCATGTTCTTCACCGTGAGTGAAGACGACACAAAAGAGTGCAATTTGTAACCCATGTAAAGCCAATGTAAACCATGGGGGATCCAACACGAATGTGGGGGGAACACCCAACACATGGGGTGAAACATCGGAGGTAAACTTTAACCTGATTATTAAACACATACTAGACAATTTTGAAAGCGAACAATCATAAAAATTGCAAGGCTAGCTAAGGTTTTTTTTCATATGACAGTAAAATGTTTTACTATGTCCGCACAGTATGAAGGCATGAAAAAACCTTTATTATTATTATAAAATTTTAATCTATCTTACTAGTGATGTAAGAATTGTTGCAATGTTGGTATTAATGTGGTGTGTGGACTGATTTGGGTGTGGGTGGGCGGAGGCGCAAGTAAGTTGATTGATTGAACTCATTGTAACAGGTGTGGCTGATTTGGAAAATATTACGGAGCGAGGGAGAGGATACAAAAGGATACGATGACTCTTGTACTTCCTTGAAGCTTGGTCTGCTCTCCTTGGATTGTAGGATAGTGCCTCGAACCCGGACCCCATGGGGGGTGTCGCCTGCTGGCGAGTTAAGTTAAACTGTTGCACCTGCTCTTGTTTGGTAATGTAAAGTTCGGTGTACAGCAGCACATTTTCAGTTAATTGTTATTTGTATCTCTTTCTAGTAGAGATGCAAAGATCCGATATTCGGATCGGTATCGGCGCCGATCCAGACCTATTTGACGGATCGGGTATCGGCTATGCGTGACCGACCCACGTCCTATAGTTACTTATTTAGCTTTTGGCAATCTCTAAAAAGAGAGCTTCTATTTCGTGTCAAATCTATTTGCACAATCAATCGCATGATAGCTCTTTCCCATTTTTTTTTTTTTTTTTTTGCGGCATTCAAGTCGAACACTGACGCTGCCCCTCAGACTTTTTTGCTACTCGGTGGGTGTGAGAACAGTGCCTTCCGCCTGCTGTGACGTCATGCGCATGCCCTTCGCAGTACGAGGAGCGTATAAGACGTGACGATCTGGGAGTATTTTACGCTTAAAATAACGCTTTGAAAGGTGGGAATAGCGGTTAATGGACAATCCCACTTAACAAAGCGCACGCAACTGCGAGACAAAAAAAAGCAATGGATGATTTGGGAGTCGCTGACTTGGACTGTTTTGCAAACTCGCTGCAGTTTGATACAAGAGGGGCTGCCATTGCATTAAAATTTTAAACATTCGCCACTTGTGTATACTTGCTTTGAAGATATTCATATTGAACTGCAAATGTTGAAACCTCAAAAATGCTTAAAACAAGACGTACAAACGACGTGGAACAGTACGTTATGTATGTTTGTAGTAGCCTAATGAAATATTTTTTGTCATACTTTTTTTCCATATGTATTTACTAGCTTAAAAAAATGTGTGTGTGTGTGTGTGTATGTATGTATGTATGTATGTATGTAAAGTATAACAAAGTAAAAAGAGCTCTTGTATCGGAATCTGTATCGATATTGGGAGTTGTGTATCGGAATCGAATCGGAACTGAAAAAATGTGGATGGCCCATCCCTACTTTCCAGTCACAGAGCACTTTCGTTCTGAGACTTGTTTAAATGAGAGAAGATCCTGCAGCTTAGTGCAGTTTGGGGGAAAATTGTAAAACTTAATTTCTTTTATTATGAAAATAAAATCTTGCATTGAAGAAAAGTTTATTTTTGTTTGTGTATGCTGTCAATTGTAGTTCTTAGAAAATCGGTATCGGCCAAGAAAATTGGAATCGGTACATCTGTAGTTCTAACAGTATCCATCAGACTGAGCAATTTAGAGCTTCCTCTGTAGTAGAGTGTGCTTGCATGTCAGAAAATCACTTTTATGATTAGCATGACCAAATCAAATACAATGATCCACCGCTATATGGTGGTTCAGCTATCGTGCCCCCGCTGTATCGCGGATTTTTCCCCGACGCATCACAGTTCTCTGCCTATCACGTACCTTGCTTCTGTTCCGTTTGTTGTGAGCATATTCCATTACGTATACAGAGAGAGAGATGTGTGTATATATACATTTTATTATTATGTTACTAATATCCTTAGCCCGACATCCACATATATGTGTTTGCAAAGTGTGTTTTAATACATTTACATGTGTATAAAGCGTGTGGGAGGGGTATTTTAACGCGTAAACTATTAAATGTTTATGCCATCTTTCTATATCGCAGATTTTCACCTATCACTGATGGGTCTGGAACGTAACTTCCACGATAGGGAGTTATTTCCAAGCTAGCGTTGTACTCTGTGACTGTGTTTAAAAAAGTAAAATAAAATAAATCAGTTTATGACGGTGAATATACTGGGGGGGTTGGCTGAGAAGGGGATGTCGATAAAATCTTATCAGTTATCTAAAGGGGCACTCAGTAAAATTTGCTCTAAAATTACGAGTCTGAACTATACATGCTGTAGTCTGAGACTGATTCAAGACCAAGTAAACATGCTTTCAACTTCAAGACAAGACCAAGTGAAAAAGTGGTCTCAAGACCAAGACTGGACTGGACTGTACTATAACACTGCTGACAGTTATGAAAAATTATGAATTAATGTCAACTGAAGATCAAGCTTCTTCTAAATTATGAAAAAATGGTTTGCCCAAATGCAGAAATTATGGTAGTAGAAAACAACTGAAACATTTTATACATAAACATATTCCATTTATATGGTGCCTGTATTTTCTTTTTCAGATTCAAGCCTCATCAGCCACCAGCAAGTACAAATCCCAACAAGTTTGCACAGAAGTTTGGTGGATCAGACCACTGCCCCCGATGTTCAAAGGCTGTCTATGCAGCAGAGAAGGTCATGAGTGCTGGAAAGGTAAACAGAGTGGCCATTTCTCTTAGTAACTTTTGCCTTGAATTTCGTCTAGACCTTTGGTAACTTTTCCATCGAGAAAATATCCCCTATATCCCTAAATAGGGTTACTTGGAGCCTATCCCTGATAGCAGAAGGTAGGGGTCACTCCCTAAATGTGATGCCAGTTGATCACAGGGCACATGCACACACTAGGAGTGATTTAATGACATCAGTTAGCCTTTGAATGAAGTTCATGCCTTTGAATTATGGGAGGCAACCCCCATAAGATGGGGACAACATGCAAACTTGTAGAGGTAAGATTCAAACCTGTATCCCTCGAACAGCACTGCCCTCTCATGCCACCCTCTCAAGGAAATCCCATGTGATTCCATTCATGATGCAGGTTAAGTATGGGCTTCACTGCTATATCACGATAAGGCAGGAATTTTGAAAAATAAATCTCCAGTAATACTTGATCAATGGTTTATTGTCTGAAAGATTTTACTAGTCCACGTGGTATGTATTTGCAGCCCTGGCACAAAACCTGCTTCCGCTGTGCAATCTGTGGGAAGAGTCTAGAGTCCACAAACGTAACAGACAAGGATGGCGAGCTCTACTGCAAAGGTACAGAAAAGACATATGCACAATCAAATCAATGCACATTTGGCTAAGAAGTACTTAATTATGGGTTGTAATGAGACTAAGGTGGTGTCTAATTATATTCACAAAACATGGAATACAAATGGTTTTGGGACCAGTCCGCCACCCCAGACATTTTCTCATTAGCAAGATAGCTCCATCAATTACTGTTGAGTTTTTCAAACTTTCTAGTCACAGTCTTTGAGTCACGAACTGGAAGTGTTCAAAATTTTAGATAATTTGAACCAAAATTGAAGCAGTGCTGCACAGTAATAGTAAGTGAAGTTTCAGTTACATTATATCGAACTTTCATTGAATATTTGTTATTTTGATAAAGGGGAATTATATTATGATAATTATCATTATCATTTTATCGCCCAGCCCTAATTTGAAGAATCTTTTTCAAATGTTGCAGGCACATTGTTTAGGTGAACAGCTGAAACTTATCAGATTGAGTATCTGATGGATTTGATGGATGGATCTTACTATTTTGCAAAAACGTTGCAAATATGGATGAAGAGCTACACCTTGACACAAATTTCCCCAAAAATTAAGCACCAGTGCTGTGTGACAGCAAAGTAAGAAAAGTGAGGTTGTAGAAGACACTTGGTCTTGTGAACACAGTAACTCTAAAAGTATTTGACAGACCTTTTTAAACTTTACAGACGCACTGATTTTTTTGAGACAAACTGCAGCAAAAGTGAAGCAGTGCCATACAGTGATAGCAGAGAAGGGCAATCTGATATAAAATCTTGTCAGCATCATAACTCAAAAATTGGATCTTTTCCAAACTCTGCAGACACACTGTATAGGTTATGATCTGAACATATTCAAACTTTTATACAAACTGCACCAAAGCTGAAACAAATGCAAATGCAGCCTTCTTCCTTTTTTTACAGTTTGTTACGCTAAAAACTTTGGCCCAAAGGGAATGGGATTGGGGAATCTTGGAATGGTGGAGGATCAAGAATGAAGGCTCAGAAGTGTTCTGGACTCCAAGATAATTTTCACATGGCACAATACACAGTTCAGTATTACACAGTGGAGGTAGTCGTACAGCATATTAAGATTGGTTGAGTTACAGAAAATAGAAGTTTCCCACACATACATGATATGTATGCCTATATACATCCTGTAAGGTCAGCCATAGTGACAGATGCTTAGCAAAATATTTTTAATAATATGTATGGAAATGTTTATACTAATATTCACAAAATGGGTAGAATCAGTGTTCTTAACAAGGCAACTTCATATTTTGAAAAGATGTCATTGTCCAAATGCATTAACCCTTATTATCAGAATTCATCACTATTCATTATTAATCTGACTCAATCTGCTACAGTAAATAAGTCTATAATTAAAATAAGCATGGCAGTACAAAACACATTTGTATTCAGTCATGTAATTCAACAGAAAGAATGTTCACACAGAGCTGTGCAACATATAACTGGTTTGAATTCATTTCATGAGAATTTTTGTCTCTAACACTAAGAAATAACTTAAAGAAATGTATGGTACAGAAGTAAAATGAATGCCTTTAGTTGAAATCTGTTCTGTTATTACTATTTGCCCTGTTAGCTAAAAGATTACATTGATACTGAACATTGAAAACTGATCATGATGTTCATTTTGATAGAATCTTAAATGGTCACACTTAATCACAAAGAGCCATGGGTAGAGCTTCACTTCAAATCGTGGCAACGCGTATTTCAAACCAACAAGTATTAGTATAGCTGTACACATGCTTTTGTGCTTAACTGTAACGAACTGATGCATTATTAATGACTAGATAAACATAATGTTATGAGTAAATATAAACAAGTTTACAAGGGCTACCAGCTTATTACAGGAAATACAGATGTAACTGCAATATAATTTTGATTACTAAAACCTGCCTTTTGTGAATATCATGTTCTGACCAAGTCAGAACCAAATTCTTGTGTGATATTGTACAATAAATTATCTGGAAACTACTGACTTTCTGAATTATATGTGTACACAGCCCATACGCCTTATACAATAGTGTACTTTAAAAAAGCATCCTGTAAACATTTTCCAAAACATTTTGCACTGCTTTCTTTCATAGCAGATTAAACAGTGAAGGTGCAAGGCAGTGCAAGTGTATGGCATATTGGTGTATACCACAAAGGCAAGGATTATCCTACATGCAGTAAGCTGCAATTACAATGAAACAATACATCTTTAGAGCAGGAAAATGCAAGCAATACCAAAGAGTATGTCTGCAAAATGTACCAAATCAATAATGCACGCGCACAAGTGGTATAACAAGTGAAATTAACATTAAATCAATCCAATAACAAAAATGTATAATAAAAGTGGTTTTCCAGCTGATCACTTATTTCATATACAGTACATTCAGTATAAAAAGAGTGAGCTATTCATAAAAATATTTAAGGTATTGTTTCACAAATGTTGGGGGAAAAAACGGATCAAAATAGTCTCTATATAAAATATTCATGAAACTTCAAGCATAATTTACATATAAAGTACACAAAGGATATAAAGGATAGTCCATAACATCAGATTTATAAAGTCTTATTTTTAGATTAATATATTACAATATAAGGCAGTTGTTACAAAAGTAAATCACTCAATATCTTTAAATCATATTTCTTTCTTATGGTTTGAACACACTTACGGAAACAAAATCAACCTAAATCCTATAACAGAGCCATAAAACGGCTAGCTTCTTGTTTGGTACTGTGTTGTACAGCAGCCAACAAGGTCAGACTGTATTAAAGCCACTGGGAATAGGGCAGTCTGAGCCCAAGGAGAATTGTTGGGTCCAGTCCACCACAACAGGCTTGCAGAGTCCACAGCAGCGCAGCTGGAAGAAGCTTACTAGGTTCCGGACAAAACCCAAACTGAAACAAGTAAAGAAGATTTTTTAATGTAAAGACTGCATTGGACTTACTATGTACTTCACAAACCTATACCGTTTTCAAATAAATCTGCATCATGTAGGTCTGGAGTGCTGTTATCCAGCAGGTTTTCTATCCTACCTGGTCTCTGATGAACCACACAGTGAATCCATAAACAAATAATTTTCAATGAATTAAAAAAGAGCTTACTTGTATGGATTTTGTCTCAAAGAAACAGATTGTGGTAGCTTTCTCCTTCGTTGCATGAGGTAAATTCTCTCTGAGGTGGTAAGACCAATGACGGCAATCTGTCCACAAAACAGTAAGAGTAAATGAATTATAGCACTCTGTACTACACATTATCAAATTCAGCACTTGAAAGCTAGAATCCACTGTGTGTGTGGGTTATGTATATATTAAATTGTGGGGACCAAAACCTGTTATTTTGACGTTGTGGAGACCTTTTTTTCTGCCCCCACGAGGGGAAACCTGGTTCTATGAAAATCTGTGACTAAAAAAACTAAAAATGCCAAAAGTCTTGTATTTCCCCACGGGGATTAATAAAGTAATTCTGATTCTGATTCTGATTTTGTTTGGTTACTTATACTTAAGGTTAGGGCTTGGTAGGGATTAAGGTCGTCATTGTTGGAATTAGTGATTTTTCAATAGAAATGAATGGATGGTCCCCACAAGCATATGAATACAAACCTGTGTCTGTATTAATGTATATTATATTATATTAATGTAACATATTATTAAAAAAACACATTCCAGTCATGCAGAAATTCCAGTTTACCTTTACATATTTAGCTTATGTCTAAAGTGACATACAGGTCAGGAAAGCTTGAAGTCAAAGAGCAGGATCATCTAGTAACCAGGAACACTTGGGCTTAAGAACCAAGCCGTACCACAAACTGACAGTTTTCCATTGTAAATTATGCAAGCTGTACCCGACTTCTACCTGCGCTGACATGGCCCTGCTTACTAGCAAGGCCAAAAAAGTGTTAAGAAACCGAGCTGGTTGCTTCACCATTATCTGATTGGTCAAAATGCACGGAGATACCAGTGATCTATGTCGATATGCATGGATTATCTAAAGGAAAAAAGGACATATTCTATATATTATTCATTATTAGTAGTATCGCACATCGCGATGTATTGATACATTCCCGATAACTTGAAAATTTCCAGCCTCCTACTTAAAAAAGTACAGTACTACTACAGTACAGTGCTATAAATCAAAAGATTTGCAATGCAAATGTACACAAGCTAATGCTAACACTGCTAGTGTTTGATGCAAAAATAAGATACTGATTCTCAAAGACGTGCTGCCAGAAATTAGCACATAATAAGTCATAATGTATATTGTGTGAACAGTAAATTAGCCTCTTTGGTTTTACGTCACCATCGTTCTCCAAACCCAGCAACGCCTTTACTGAGCTGACCCTTCTGCAGTGGAAAACTGAAGCGAGCTGGAACCGGGCTGTAACTACTTTCTTGTTGCGATACAGCTCAGTTCTTGTATGTCAGTGGAAAAGTGCTATATGATAACTCTGCTGCAGTAAAGGTGACTCAACTGCAGTAGCCTCCAGCTGTGACCCAGCTAGCTACAAACAGCCTATTTTCTCAGTAAAAAGAAAAACTGGGTACTTTTTCCACTAGTGAAAACTGGCATCATTAGACTGTTTTGAGAGGATTAACACCAGACAGTCCCATAGGCACAAACTACCAGCTGTTAGGACCTGACTGATGTACCACCCCTTCCTAACTGGTGTTCTTTCTCCTGACTGGTGGGCTGCTGAATCAGTTCAAACAAAAGAATATTTTATACTGCATGAAAACATAGGGGGGAAAAAAGTCAAAAAGGGCACAAGGCACAATATGCCCAGACAGACAGACAGACAGACCTTTCTGGCATGTGTCTTTCCTATATGTAACATTCCTATACATAAAGACAATGCCGGGTGAATTGTAACCAACCAACTGATAAGATTACGACCCGCGGGACAACTTTTTCTACATTAGCATACCAGATAGAGTTGCATCATAAGAATGGCGGAGGACCAGAAGGTATGGAAGACAGTGAGGGCAAACATGTAGAGCACCCAGGGAGAGCAGCTAGCCAACTCTGTCAGCACTCCCCACGCCCCTCCTTCAGTGTAGTTCAGCTGGCAACTCTTGGACCAGTCTGAAGCACAGAATAATAAGGATTATCCTAGGATAACTTTAATCAAACAATGATGGATACCCCAATATTACCGTTTCACAGCTATTAGAAAAATATGGTTTTGGAAATAAATGGATAGATGAAAAGTTTTGATTTTATACTTACAGATGAGGCTCCCATACAATATCCAGTAGAAGAAGAGACAAAGAAAAAAGAGGAACAGAACAAAATAGGAATGATTCCTGGCCCCTGCACAAAGAACATTATTATTAACAACACTGTCAGCAAAGGAATTGTCTGCTCAAAACCCAGGTATGGTTTTACCCACAATACAATTTCTTCTCAATTATTCAATTATCATCTTCCTCCTCAAAACATTAGCATAATGTTTATCTGACCAACACTGGCTAGGAGGCAGAATTACAATAGTTACCTATGCAGCCATTGATCCACACAGAGTGGTGGTCCTGCTTGGCAATGCAGGAATCACAAGAGAAGCAGTGATTGGCTCGAATCGGCTTCTGCATCTGTACCACAGAGTAAACAATCATTCTAGGTCTTCTAGAAAAACAGTTCAATTTTAAAAAGAATTTTACTGAAAAGAATGAGGCCCTGATTAACTTACACTGTCCTTCAATATGAATTACTCACCATACAGGAGGTGCAGAAAACTCTAGGATCCAGACAGCCTGCCTCTGCCAGCATGATCACATTCTAGGGAAGGAGAGAACCGTCAACTTCACTGCCAAACAGCTAGTAAACAGTCCACCAAGCATTCCTGTGCAAATTTAATCTATCTGTTTTTTTGATGAAAATACACTAATCCTGTGTTAAAAGGAAAAAAAAAAAAAAAAAAACACAATAACTTACAGACCAGATTAATACAGAAAGATTTCACACCCAAACATTTCAGCATTTTATAGGTATTTTTCCACTTATGTATTACCATCCATCCATCCATCGTCCAAACCGCTTATCCCAGTGGGTCGCGGGGAGTCTGGAGCCTATCCCGGAAACTATGGGCATGAGGCGGGGAACAACCCAGAATGGGGGGCCAGCCCATCGCAGGGCACACTCACACACCAGTCACTCACACATGCACAATTTAGCAACTCCAAACAGCCTCAGCATGTCTTTGGACTGTGGGGGGAAACCGGAGTACTCAGAGGAAACCCCACGACGACATGGGGAGAACATGCAAACTCCACACACATGGAACCCAGGCAGAGACTCGAACCCTGGTCCCAGAGGTGTGAGGCAACAGTGCTAACCACTGCACCACCATGCCGCCCCTATGTATTACCAAATACCTGAAATACCTCCTGTATTTCATACCAAAACACAATCTGAAATAACTGGTACATGACATCCCTTAAACAACTTCATAAGCTGTTAGCAACGAATCTGACCCAATGCAAAAAAGGGTCTCTAAATTCTGTATTAGAGTTCAAAGACATTTAAGTATACTGTTCAGTGCCCTTCTACTACTAAAATAAACTATTCAGAGTTATTTTTGTGACACTGCAAGGCAAACATGGGTGAGGCATCCACTCTTTTTTGTGGCAGCACCTTCTTTCTCTCCTCCTCAGCTGTTTTGATGTACCCAGGGTCTGTCCTCCAGCTTCTGTAGTAATAGTAGAGCAAGCCAGTAGCATTCAGGCTAAAAAGAATCTTCACTGCAGCAGTTGGCTGCCATGGTATCTGGAGTTAAGGGCCTATCACAGTAATACCATTAAACATCATCAGCCTTTGCAGCAGTACAATGAGAAGGGGGGCTGTATGAATGACAACCCTGTCACCTGGTCTGCCCATCTAATCTGTACTCCTCACATACTCACCAACCTATACAATCTTTAGATGTACAGGATAAACTGGAAATGTTAAAGTTGTATTTTTACCTTAATGCATTCAGTCCTAGTCATGACACAAATCTGAAACTACACCTAGTCATTTACTGTACATTCCACTTAAATGCCAATTTGCAGAATCCTTCCCCATCAATTAGGTGTCTACGTGAATGTTTTTGTACGTCTTAATGCTCACATCTAAGATGTCATTTATGTAATTCATATCTAAATATTTATATTCCAGTTATACAGTCTCCATCGTATGACATCCCCACATGGATGCATTTTTTTCTTAGTTTCAAATTCAAGGCTTCCAGTCATTCAGTCCCCTGGCCTGGGCTGGTATGTGGCTCAACAGGCTAAGACCTTACGCTTATGGATAGAAGGTTGCAGGCTCAAAATCTGTTATTATTATATTTGTTGTTATTTTTATCATAATCATCATGAAAAAGCTCCATAAGCGTCTTCTACAGCTACAGTTTCCTTCCTTAGCTGCCACATTTTGGGGACATATTTCGGAAAATGAAATCAGGTGTAGATCTTCATCCATTTAATATTTTTATGAAGTAGAAATATGATCTATCAAATACTCTTTAACGCATTACATTCACAAGGTCAAATGTCATCTGCTTTCACCTTTCCCTTTGCTGCCACTAAGTGGAGCTGTAAGACATTACATTTATGTCAAAAGCTGCACGCATGATAAAACAAAATAAGTAAATGATATTATTTCACACATGCAGATATTAACTGCCCACTCGCAAGATATAAGTCCTTTGTGCACAAAAGTCAACCCAGGCACACAAATTGTACTTTCAATAGCAGTACAGGCAGCTGCGAGTGAGAAACATCATTCTCACAAGGTGATCTCTTGAAGTTGAGTTCTATTCATGCGAATCAACCTGACTTTTGATTTGAGGGATAGAAAGCAAGGGAGACCCTGGCCTTTTTATGATTGTTCACTTTCAACGTAATTACACCCATACAGACCTCCATGTCTCTTGATTGTCAGTGTCGCTTAAATGAACAACTGGCATACAGTTTGGCCAGAGGTCACCCAGAGCCGCACTCCTTTTCAGAAATTGGTGGTTGTGCACCAAAAATTAGTTTTCCAAAAATAAAAAGAAAAAAAAAGGTTTGGCCAGAGGTATTATTTCTAACATCTGAGCCCTGACAGCAAACACAGTGAAAAGACAGTGGAGGAACAATGGCCACAACATTTGAAGACTTACATGTAAGTAATACTTCTACATGGCTTCGTCTAACAACCTAGAAATTTACTTGAATGTGAAATTTGGCTGGAACTAGAGATGAAATGGCATGAAAACTAAAAATTACAACTGCAGTAACCAAAATTATCAGTTACCATTATATATTATTGTAATATTGTTAAAATGTGTTGAAGATATTCAAAAAGTACAACGTACTTGTGATTATATGGGGAAGTGCAATAATCACTAGGGCAAAACATTTGTCCGGATACCAGCTTTTTAAACAAGGTGTTGCGGCAGTACTTTTTGCAATTTAAAGTCCCAGAAGTTTACTAAACATATGGATATGGAAAATTTATACAGATCACTAATATTTTAGGTGCAGTACTAATTTGTTCAACGAAGTAAATATTCGTATAGTACCGAAAAGCTGGCATCCAGATAAATGTTTTGCCCATCATTTAAAGCCCTGCTGATTATTGCACATGTGCCAAGTACATCGTGATGTGATGTCATGCAGCCCTACACAAAACTGAAATAATTTCACCAAATTTTATATTAAAAACCACAAATAAAATTAGCAGCACTATGTGCTTTGTGTCTGCATGAATATTAAAATAACCGGTGAATACCTTATGTAAACATTTGAAAACCATATCAAATGTGAATTAACATTAAAAACCTCCAAAGCCCCCCGCTATACCCGCCTTCCGCCACGTTTTCACTGACACAAAAACCCATATTGCATGCTGCACCTGTACACCTGCGTCTGGGTGACTGTCGCTAATTTTGGTTTTGATACGGAGTTGTGGGTCAGCTGCCTGTACTATTCTCAAATGTTGAATTTCTGTGTGAGCGTTGCATTTGTGCGTGAAGGACGTACATCTTGCAGGCGGGCAGTTAATACCAGCACGTGTGAAATAATAGTATTTATCGGAGAGTACATTTTATTGCGTCCGCAACTTCTAACATAAATATGACGCCATAGCACTGCTTCGATTTTGAGTGCGCCTTGCAAACTCAGTGCATACCTGAACACTTCCTGTTTGTTATTTGACCTTTTTGGTGAAGAGATTATTAGACATAGGAAACAAATATATGTAAATAATAAACAAACAATCTAGATTTGCGAGCTCCAGAATCAACAAACAAAATAAAAAATGTGTTACCAATTAGACTGAACATAAGTGCCTGACAGAACCATAAAACATCATAAAGGATATCAGGTATGAGCCAGAAGCACCATGTGAACAGCATCAAGAAGAGAGAGGCCATCAGGAAGGTGGCTGGAAGAAGCCTATTGACATCTGGGCCCACTATAAATCTGCATGTGAACACACAGAAACACACACCAAAAAGAGAAGCAGAATAAGCAACACTAGACAGATCAGAATATTCCTCCTTTCACAGTCATGAGAGCCACTTGATGGGTTTTACTGCATTGCATTTTAATGTGGGAGTAGTGCAACATCTTTTAAAAACATGTTTTATTTTCAGGACATAAGAGATTTCATAAAACATTAGGCTGATTGATAGGCAACCATTATAAGGATGTTTGATTTTGATCTTTGAAGTAACATCCAGTTAATAAGAGGTATTATCGTTGCACCCCTTATACCAAAGTTGAATGGCATGCATTACAATTCAGCCAGAAGCTCAAATCTGAAATCATTTGGTTATTGAGCAATCAATTGAAAATAAAATGACAGACAAATTATTCTAAAAAGCCTGACTTTACTTTCCAACCAGGTTCTATGCATTTTTTAAAATACCCAACCACTCCCCTTTTTCAGAGGACAACTTTATTTTTAATTAGCTGAACAACACAGCAATACATTAAGTGAAGCCACTCCAAATCAGCCCATCCCTGCCCATTCTATGCATTATTGATGCAGTACGGGCAACATGTGTATGTTTCACAGCTGTATAATGTGATGAGGCCTTTTGGGGGAAGAACAACTTTAAAAAATTACCGTAAGCATAATGTAAGTTATTTTCATGTTACCAATCATTAATTTCCTTTGCTCTGCATTTAGAGAACAGAATGGGGCTGATCTCCTGGACTTTAAGGGTTTCACAACACCACTCAATGGACCTTCCTTCATCATGTCCAAAAAAACAGGATTCAAATATACCCACCAAAGTAAGAACCACCTAAGTATTTTCAGCCTATGGTGTGTGTTAAGAGTTTTCCTGTTCCATATGACATTCATTCATTCATTCATTTATTCATTCATTCATTCGTCCAAAACCACCCGAAGTCTGGAGAACATCTCACGAAGCAACAGATAGTACGTAGGGTACAATCTAGATGTCTGTGTCTTGTGACAGACTGATATCCCACATGTGGGATAAAATTAGAGAAATTTAGTGATACCAGTTCACCTAAACAGCTTGTCTGTACACTGCAGGATGAAACTGGATTACGTAGATCAAACCCACACAAACACAAGGAGAATACAGTTCTACACATTGGGGTACCATCCCACCTGCATAAGACACATTATCCCCATAAACTGCTACTCATTTTTTTCCTGTAAACCACACCATTACTATTTCTTTCTATTACACCTCACATTTATTATATTGCATTCAGTAAGATACTCCGTTATGAAGTCACCAGATAAACAGGGATTCCACTGGGACAAAACATTTTATTGCTCCTATGCCTGCATATACTTCAGCTTGACACAGTCTTTGACAAATAAAAGGCTAATTAAAAATAATGAATTTAAACACCCTCAAAATCAAACAACTATGTTACTGTTTGTAGTATTTTTTCACATTACCTTTTCTAAGTCTAAATGTCTTTGTACTCATTTTTGTTTAACTATAGGTGAAGTGTATATAAAACACTACATGTTGAAGCGTTCCATTACACACCAAATGATTCGAACAAAAACAGCTTTTTGACACACATACAATTGTATTACACTTAACACTGCAGCCAGACAGGTGCAGACAACCCAGCTAGAGTGTGATCCTCTACATACGGAAACCAGCTGCAGGCTTAGAAAAAGTGCACCTTACCGGGTGACGAGGTTGACCATTCCCACCACACTGGCCAGCAGAACCCCCTTCAGCAGCCACGACTCAGAGTTTAGGTCAGTGATAGCACCCACGGCCCACAGCACCGCTGTACAGAACACCAACAGCAGGTGGAACTGGGAAATGAGGCAGCAAGTACTGTCAGAGTACTGTGTACGGCAGGCAGCCTAAGAGCACAACAGCAGTGACATGGGCAAATCGACCTTCACACACAAAGGCGCAACTCATTTTATATTCACAGTAACAAACTGTACCAGGAACAGCAAAACACAGGTCTGGTGTGACAGTCAGTGAAAGCACAGATGTTTTGGCTGAAACGGAGACTTACCCTGTATCTGTTGACTATCTGGGAGAAGGTGGAATTGGCCTTCGTCCTCTCCTGCTTAACCTGATTCAACATGTGCACCAACAGGGGGCTGTGCACCTGATTTGCAAGATCGATGGGAGTCTGTCCCTAAAACATGCACAGATCAGTATACATGAGAGAAGCCAACTCAAATAACCCACAAAGCAGTGCCTGGAGATCTCATGCTCCCTATGTGGGCTTCCTCTGGATACTGTTTCCCTCACAGAGACCAAAAACATGCAATTATAATAACCACCATCTCTAATTTGCTGTATTGTTTATGGTGTATGCATGTATGCGCCCTAGGATGGACTGGCATCCTCTGGGATAGGCTACAGACTCCCCCTGCATAAGTGGTTGGAAGATGGAAGGTACAAAACATGAATACATGGCCCAACTATTAAGATGATCAATATGCTACTCTTTGTTAAACAATAATTATCATAGTAACTAAAATATGAATCATCAGTACTAACACGGCACATATGGCTACTGAAAAGAGAATTCGTGGTCACCTTGGCGTTCTGCAGATCCACGCTGGCTCCAGCCTCCAGCAGGATGTGGACTGCATCCACATTCCCAGCCAGAATAGCACAGTGCAGTGGGGAGTTTCTGTGCACCTTGTCCACCGCACTTACTGATGCATTACATTTGATGAGAAAGTTTGTGGGCTCTGGCCTACATGCAAATCATAAAACAGATTTCTGAGAGTGATAGTTGATGCCCAGGTTCACAAAACATTAATAAATAATAATCGATACTTTATTGTCCCCGTGGGGAAATTGTCTTTATGCCTCGCTCAACTTGCTCTTTGCAGAGTAAGCTGTCCGCGAAGGGCTGCCACCCGTAGCGGCGCCCAGGGAGCTGGGGGGGGGGGGGTTAAGGACCTTGCTCAATGACCTGCAGACGTGCTGAGGCTGGGTTTGAACTGGCGACCTGATTACAGGCACACAGGCTTAGGCCACCGAGCCACACGCTGCCCCTTACGAGTGCACTCTGATTCAACTGAATTTGATATAGTGCTGTTCATGATACAGTTACCCAGAGGCACTTAATGAGAGTGTGTGGGTTGACATTAGTTCCTGGATACTAAATTGTTCATGATAGAAGAAAAAAAGCAAAAAGAAAAAAAAAAAAAAAAAAAAAAGATAAGGAAAGGATTTAATTTTGGTTTAGATTTAATTTAACACCACAGTACTTACCCAATAATTTTCTGGGCGCTTAACATCAATGGAGTTTGACCATTAAGATCTGGAGAATCAACTTCCTACAAATGTAAATGATTTAACACTTCAGTCTACAGCCATCATTCCAAAAATGCTTTCACACTAGAACCAGGGACATGCACCATATTTTAGATGGGTTCTTTGAGTTTTTTTTTTTTAATATTTCCATGGCAATCAAGCTAAAATAAAAAGTGACACTATTGCATTGCTGAAAACAAACAAGCAACTAGTGGTAGAAGTGTGGCTCAACACTATTCTCACTCAAATCCACATCCTTAAACATTTTCACTGTTTATACAAGGACAAATGAACAAGTCCTACAGAGTTCAAGCTGACTAGGACACCAGCAAAACAATTCATTTAATCTAAACTGTTAATTTTTTCAGATTTTAATAAGAGGGAAAATGAACTGTTAATAAAATGCAGGGCATACTGGAGCTATAACCTGTGAGTAAAGAACAAAACACAGTGTAAACTATCTGCCACTGCACACACACCTGTCCTTTGGCCATCAGGTAGGCAGCAATGGGCATGTGTTGGAAGAGTACAGCTAGATGGAGGCCACAGAAGCCCTCTCCATCAGACAGTGATGGGTCAGCCCCATGCCGCAATAAGAGGATCACCATGGGGAGGTGGCCCTGCCTGCAAGTGGGTCCGTGCATCCCAGTCGCATGCAGAAATACATAAGGCAAAGACAGGGAAGAGGCAAAAGTCAATATCTCCATCTAAACACCCCTTCCCTCACTCAAGAAATTCTATGTGCTTCGATACAATTCTGTTATCAACAATCAAATAAGACAGACAATTTCTCCAAGTACACTTGGGCAATAAAACACAGTTACCTTATGGCCCAATGCAGGGGTGTTGAATTAAGATCACCTCCTAACTGGTCAACAATGGCACCTTTAGAAATGTAATACCTTGAGAAAAAGCACAATGTGAATAACAATAAAAATAACCTTAAAGGCCTTACAATGCACCAAGCCATCACTCTGTCTTCTAACTGATTATTTTGATCTGGGGCACAGGGACCTGAAATCTGTAGGCCTTAATACGTTCTACATATAAATGTCCATTAAGGTGTCTCATGTTGTATCACTGAAAGATCAACACAGCATTTTATTGAAAGCATCACATTGCAGGTAGTACTGTTCCTAAAAATCATTGAGAGTGAAGAAAATATTTAGGTGGGTAAAAAAGCTTGAATGAAATGAAAAATAAAACACAGTACACATTTAAAAACTTTGTAGCAGAATTGATGTCTTACTTGACAATCTCAGTCCTGTTGTTGATGGCAGCCCAATGCAACAGAGTGACATTTTCCTTGTCTGGCTGCCGTACATCGTACCCTGCATCAACTAGCTCCTTACATCGGTCCAGGATGCCAAACCTACAGATACAGATGACCGATTAATTACTGCACGTAGGGGGAGCTTGTTTTTATATCATTGCAGCTGAATTACTGACTACCATGAAGTGCCTCTGAAATGTAACACATTCAAAACAAGTTCAGTATGCAACAAAGAGATGAACAGTCAAGCTTAAACACAAAGGAAATTTAAAACAAATATGGACTTAATACCTTTAAAAATAAATAAAATCACTGCAAAAAGCAATGGAGAGATTCATTTTCATTTGAACAGGTATTGTATACTCACACTGGGTAATTTGATGATACCTTTCTTTACTCTATAGTGAAAACTATGCTGTTGATTATCATCTAGTTCTTAGTTCATATTTCATTGCAATGAAAGGAAAATTAAAAATAATTAATTAGGTCTGTATAGTAAAATATATCAAAACTCAATTAAAAATTAATTACTTACTGAGTGGCCTTTACAATGTCCCAGCTATTGCCGTCATCCATATGCGGTCGCCTTTTCGGTTGCTTTGTGGGGTCCATTGTAATGTCAGGCCCTGGCCCAAACTGTGTGCTCATTCCAGACATGAAGCCATGTACCATTGCACTGTGTCCATGCCAGTGTCCATGGCCGTGCTCCCCAAGTCCCTGACAGTGGGCACCATGTTCTTGGAATTCACTGCCCAATTGACTGAATTGAGTGGAACACTGCAAATTTCAAAGCATATGTAAATATACATGCTTACTGAATTATTTATTTATAACATAACTCCATTATGCAGATGCCTATGATATACAACGTTACATCGTCTTTCTCCTTAAACAATTTTATCTATTTTAGGGCAAAATAAAATCTTACTTGTCTATATGGTTCATTGCGCTGTGAATATGGGATACATATTTTTTAATCAGGCGTTTTACTTTGTCTGCACTATAATGACCACAATAAAGGACAATTCATTGCTAATATTTAAACATAAGAACGACTTCTAGAGACTGACGCCATGGAAAGCTCCCCGTTGACAAAAATACGTTGAAAACCCTGGTGTGGGTACCACTCATTTAGCCACATGATTTCTGGTATCTAATTTCTTAGTTTATACCAAACATTAATGGAAAAAAATAGTCCACGAAGTGACAAAAGTAAGCTTATCCCCGTGCTGGAACGAGTAATTTAATAATAAGAAACAGTAAAGATATCTTTAAAAATCGGATAATAAACCACACTGACACGTACATGCAACTTGCCTTAAACTTAGTGTCAGTTACTCTGCTGCTAGCCTGCAGCTAGCTAAGCAGACAAAGAGCTGGTCAGGCAGCTCCAAAAACAGAAGAAAATAACACAGAACGAGCTACATTTTTTTTCTTAGATTAAGCTGATGGAAAAATATGTGCTCCACCTTACTTCATTTTGTCCATTCCAGTCCATAATGTTGTATATACAGAAGAAAAACTAAAGCCTTTCTCCACCGAAGCGTCTCCTTCCGTACTTCTCAACTTCCTAGAGACGAGCCACACAAGATGGGAGCCAATTGGTCAGTTATGTCTTATCCCCGCCCAGGACACGTCACAGATCTTCGGCAGCTTTCGTTTCGCATCCAGCAGCGGCAGTCTGAAGTTCCAGCTGAAAGTTTCGTAACGCTGAGTACTTAATCTCGTTCGTAAATTAACAACGAATTATCCGACCCACTCGTTATTTATTCTTTTAAACACGCAAAATTCGTCTGAAATAGATCACAAAAAACACACTGATGCTCTCTTTTGAACAACGTAACAACAAACAATAATAACAACAACAATAATAATAATAATAATAATTATAATAATAATAATAATAAGAAGAAGAAGAAGAAGAAGACGACATACCAGTTGCATAATATGGTTGTGCACCAATCAGAAATACATTGAGAATGGCCCTGGAATTCTAAGTCAGTTCATGAATTTGAAATGCTGTAACAATACATGAAGTTATGAATAGTTGAATAGTTTTTGGACAGAGGAAGGAAACCAGAGGAGGATCCACTGAAAAGTCACCCACACACAGAGTGAAAATGCAAACTACACACACAAAGCGACAGTGTGCAGCGACATCGCTACCCACTGTGTCACCATCAGTATTAGGCTTGCAAAATGTGCATGCAATTGTGTTCAAAAGGCTATCCCCCTTTCCATTTATGCAATGCTTTAGTCCGTTAGAGTAGCCTATGTATAACGTAGCTCGGGAGAACTTCCCTGTTGTATTGTGCGTTGGGCGTGTGCTCCCGAGATCGCCTCGCGATCCCTTTTTCCCTTCGGTGTGCGTACATATAATGTAAGTAGTTCCAGAAGTGTCATTATGAATAGCACTCCCTTTGATTTCCGAATGGGTTACTCACCTTGTGAAGGTTATTTAAGTTAAGTTTAGTAATTGTACTTCCTCGTGGTTACCCTGTTAATGAGCCCATGCCCGTATTCCTCTATGTTAACAATCAGGATGATAGCGGTCCAAAAGGAGGTAATTAGTGAAGTATTAAAGCAATGTAGTCGCACCAGTCAGGTAACTTTAATCATTCAGCACCGCTAAAATAAGTACGCTTTCTGCCTACGTGTATCGCAAACGAGAGGTGCACGTAGGCCTATATAAAAATGCAAGGAGAAAAAAAAATAAAATTATATATATATATGTACAGTGCATCCGGAAAGTATTCACAGCGCATCACTTTTTCCACATTTTGTTATGTTACAGCCTTATTACATAAATAATTTTGTTATCTTACAGCCAAGATATCAAAGGAGTGGCTTCAGGACAACTCTGTGAATGTCCTTCAGTGGCCCAGCCAGAGCCCAGACTTGAATCCGATTGAACATCTCTGGAGAGATCTTAAAATGGCTGTGCACCGACGCTTCCCATCCAACCTGATGGAGCTTGAGAGGTGCTGCAAAGAGGAAAAGTCTGTTAATACCTAAATTATGTAAACCCTCCACACCGCTTTGTTGTTTAATCTGGTATATTATTATTTACTGGATTATGGACATGTGAAGTAGTTAGCAGCTAGGGTAACCACTTGATTAGTTATAATGGTACAGATGCTTAATGCGCAGGTGTTTGTGTTGCCTAAATAATATGTTAAAGTGTATGTTGATGTTTGTAAAATGACATGCCTCTGTCACTCATATTATTATAATATGTTGTATATATTTAAGGTCACACAGTATAGCATATTTCAGTATAGCATAGTTTTCCTGTAGAAGTGCTCAAACTACTTTTGTTTATTTATGTTTCTGTTGCTTATTGCTTTGTAGAAAACCACACCCACAGTCAAGCCTGTACATAGGAGTACTAACCCAGTAACTGCAAGATTGTATAGAAGTGACAATTGTTCATTAAAGAGTTTAAACCAGAGCCTGTGATTCTGACAGATCACCTGTGGTGGGCTAATCTTTCCTACTCCAGCACAGAAGTTAGGTTGAGGTAGCAGCGCAGCTTAAATACTCCTGCCTCATTTTCAAATTGTGACATCACAAGGACCAAGAAAGTCCCCTGGATTCAAACCCTCAATACGTTGCACTAAAACATTTGTGCTATCATAAGAAACAGAATTCATAAACTGGGCCCTTCTGTAGACCCTGCAGTACTGTAGGAGCCTCCAGCATCTGTCCACGAGGATATGATCGATCTCCTTCACCGCACCACTAGTATTGTAGTACCAAGTCCAGCAATGCGAGAGCATTGGAACCAGGATCCAGCAACCTGCAGTCCCTGACCTTTCACAGAGTCAAGGAACATGGAACCACTTTCACCCCGGTCTCCAGACCCATGGGGACCGATACAATCCTGACAGCCAGCCGTGTCAGTGCCTGTCGTTGCACTGAAGTCACCCATGACCAGAGTAGTGTCACCTCGTGGGCACCCATCAACCACCGAGCGAAATTGCGAGTACAATGTATTCCTCAACGAGACATCACTCACCGCGGTTGGAGCATACACGGAAACAACAGACAAGACACCCAAGGAGTGCCTGAGTCTCATAATACGCTCCTTGAAAGGAGTGACATCAAATACCATTGGGAGGAGCCGATCCGCCAGAGCAACAGATACTCCCTGAGTTTGGCAGCCATCAGAGCGACCAAACCAGAAGTAGGTGTACCTGCAGAGATCTGTCCACTTCCCGGTCTGCTACCTATGATGGGTGCTGGAACCTGGAACCAGCAATCCACAGCCCCTGACCTTTTGCAAAATCAAGGAATATTGTCCTACTTTCATCCTGTTTAATTGAATAAATATAATAAATAGGGCTGTCAGAATTAACGGGTTAACGCGGATTCATCCATCATCATGATTAATCTGATTAAAATTTTTAACGCAATTAACCCATCTGCAGCGCAGAATGACTCACAATCCCTGAAGTGTCTCTGTCAATGCATTTCGGGCAGTTTTGGTGCGTTCCATTTGCCCTCGGAACTTGTATTCCGAGTCGGATTCCGAGTTCTGAAGCCGGAAGTGACGACATGCGCGCTCCCGTTTCTCGGAGATCTCATATAATAATAAGGAGGTGTGGCACACGAGGATCAGACAAGCAGGTCATGACAGAACCCCCCCCCAAAGGCGCGCACACTGGGCGCACCTAAAGGAACCGGGGGTACAGAACCGAGGACAGCACAGGACAGGACCTGGGGAAACAGAAGCAAAAACATCAACACAACACAGGAAACATCACTGATACACAGAACAGGCACAAGGACAGCAACCAAGACATCAACTGACATACCACAGGGACCCTCGGCAAGGGAGGAGCAGGAGGGAATGTCGAAGGGGGCGAGGAGGAAGATGAAGGGGTCACTGGCGGAGGGGAAGAGGGAGCAGCAGCCGATGAGATGTTGGAGGCGGGACTGCAGCCGGCCGACGAGGCGCCGCAGGAGGAACCGCAGGCGACCCCCGAGCCGAAGCCAGGGGGACCGCAGGCGACTGTCGAGCCAAAGCCGGAGGACCCGCAGGCAACCGTCAAGCCGCAGTCAGGGGGACCAAAGGCGAGCCAGGGGGCAGGGTGGGTGGGACCTGACCTCGGCGCAGGTGTCCCCTCCCTTTCCGGGAGACCGAGAGGCGGGGACCCAGCCGGGATCTGCCCTGCTATGGCAGTGGTGGAGTCGTCACAGGGGAAGGCACTGGGGAGGTCAGGGATATCTCCGAGGGGTCCCACTCAAGCTCCTCCTCCAACTCCACTATGGAGGGAGGAGCGGTGGTCTGGCAGTCAGGGACCTCCTCGGGGACAGTGGCTATGGGAGCTGACGGTGCGGGATCAGGATCACGAACCGGGGGGACCGGAGCTGGGGGGTCCGGTCATTCTATTATGTGTGGGGCGGCTCGAACCGGGGAAACAGGAACAGGACTCCAAAAGTCGGGCGAACGAAGAGTTTAATCACAAGCGGAGACAAACAGGACTTATCCAAAACAATACAACGTTAATGACTGGACCGGGGAAACATACTCGAACGCGGACTTAAATGTACAGGATTAATGACAACAAGAAACAGCTGGTAAACACAGGGAATCCACACGAGGTTAATAAGGAGGTGTGGCATACGAGGATCAGACAAGGATATTCTCAGGGTCTACACATCCATTTACATGTATGTAACAGTTTTATTAGGGTTGTTTGCAAACAACCCTACACTTCTGATGTAGCTAATTTTAGGTGTAATGGAATAATATAGGTTTGCTGTAAGAATTCATGAGTGAGCATGAGAATCTGAAATCACAATCACAATTTGGACTTACAGTCCTCTTCGTTCGTATGTCTGAAAGTTCGTAAGTTGAAAGTTCGTAAGTAGAGAAGCATCTGTATTGTTTCTTTAAGTGTGTATTCATTTACATTATTTTATTTAGTTGAAAAGAGTTTATAGCCACTGAACACAAGCTTCTACATTTAATTTGGTCCATTAAAATGATACTGCTATTAACTTATATGGTGAATGTTTTGATTTTAAAATAAGGGTTTCACTGACATTGCCAAGATTGGCTGGTGTGACATTTCATGTGGCTATCACTGAAAGCCAATGGGGACTTTAAATAAGCCAAGTGCTTAAACCAATGTCTACGAATTTGGGGATGCTTTCCACTCCAGATATTCTTGTCATAGATTTTATTTCATTTATTTAAATTTTCTTATAACTTACAGTTTTTTTTAAAAAATCTTTCTTTTATTTGAATGTTTGCCTGGAATGCTATTTCTTTTATTCTATTCATCTATTGGTTCTGTGCTGCCTGACTTGAACAGCGTTATAGGGGGGACAAAAAATAAAAACAAATATGGGCAAATTCGTTAGGCCTACTTAGCGTTGCCCAAATGTTACAGTAGGTTCAGAAGAAACCTTCCGCAAGCAGGAGTGAAAATCTTAGGGGTCACACAGAAGAATGATAACCTTCCCTCTACTATTAGTCGCTTTGGATGAAAGCGTCAGATAAATTAATAAAATGTAAATATTGAATTATTTTCGTCACCGTTACTCCTACGCATTCGAAGGAGGTGTCCGCTCACCTGTTTTTAGTATGAACAGGGCTGGACGCGCCACGTTATCCGCTGTGCGCGTCCGTTCAGTTGCGAAAGCTCGGCTCCGATCCGCCACCTTCACCGCTACAACCACGCCCCATTTGCCTTTCTTACGCCCTAAATGCAACTTATGTTTATGATTCACCTTTTCTGTATGAACAGGTATAGCCACTCAACCCATTGCGATGAATTGCATCCGTGAACATTTGCAAATTGTACCATTACCTCCCCGTTTTACCCCGAATACTTGTATCTCCTTCAGAGTTCATCCGTGTGCGAGCGATTCCCGATCACCGACCCGGTAAGCGTAACCCCGGTCCTACTCCCGGTGCGAGTGTGAGTCTCCGCTTTTCCGTGTCTGCATGTGTGCCTGCCTTCAAGCCCCCCCCCGGTGAGACCAATCAGCTTTTCACGTAATTTCGACTCCCTCTCCCGTTTCATTACTGGGTTCAACGTGAGTTTATTGCCACAAGTAACAAATTACTCTTGCGTTCTGAGTCAACAGGATTATAAAATATTAACAAGAGCTTGTAAACTTCGAAGCCTCTATATCAGCTTGCTGGTTCTCACTTAAAGGACCTGACAATTTCCCCTATGGTTATTTGAGAAAAAAAAACCCATACATTTCAGAGCAATTACTTTAAAGCGCTCACAGGATCTGAATTTCAACAAGACGTAGTAAGTATTTTTATTAAATGCGTGGTCTTCTAAACATGTAACATTACGTAGTATCAATACGTTTACCGTAAGACAAGAATAATTCATAATCACGATATTTAGCGTTTCATCACTGGGTTATAATTAATATTTAACAAGTAGTATCGTAGTATAATGTCAAATCCGTTATGCAGTAAAAGAACATGTTTAAAGGTATTTATTTGGGGCGTGTGTGTATCTTAAAGTACTATATATGTAAATGATGACAATATAAATAGATTTCTTTCTAAAAGTTCTAAAAGTTCTAAAAAAAGTTCTGTTCTTTCTGTTCTAAAAGTTACTGGTGTCTTGTTGGATGGCTAGAAAAACACTGTTTCACTTCCCAAACCTGCCTTCAGGGGCACCGCAGCCATTCCATGTATTCATTAAATTTCACTACCAACTCACATAACTAGTTAAACACTTAATTAGATATCGATTAACCACGCGTGGTATGCTACTGGTTGAGTCAACAAATACATGGGCATTGTTACTGCAAATATTGGGGTGTCTTTAGGGGAGGTTTTGAAATGGCTAAGCTGAGACAGTTTAACATACATATCACACTTTTACACCAGCATGGAGATTATTTGAATCTACTTTTCTTTGACTGTCTAAAATGTTTGCATTGTACTGTGCTTATTTTGTTCACAAACAGAACAGACAATGGCTACTGTGAAACAGAAACTCCTGCTGGAGATAAACCCGAGCCAGGAGGCAGGAATAACCAGCAAGGTGACCGTAGTGGGGGTGGGCAAGGTGGGCATGGCATGTGCTTTCAGCATCCTGCAGGCGGTGAGTCCAGAAAACTTCATATGAATGCTACAAAGCATCTTTATTGCATGTTTCTGCTATTACTTTGTTTAGCCATAGGTCATGTAATGATTTAAGTAATGAATAAAAAAACATGCCACTTTTAAATGCATTTACTGCTATGGATGACATGTATATAATTAGTGAATGCTTCCAGTTACCAGCATACAATTGCTATAGACAGAACCGGTCCTAGCTGGTGTGGCGCCCTAGGCGAGCATCACCGCCAGTGCCCCCTATTTGAGGCAAAGTTAAATTTGCTGGCAGCTCAGCGCCCCCTCAGAATTTGGTGCCCTAGGCAATCGCCTATGTCGCATATAGGATTGACCGGCCCTGTTAGTACTACTACTTAATAGGCTTCGCTAAGCAGGTAAATTCATCTGGGCTTGTTCTTTTCATATTAAGACACATTAATACCAACTAGTTTTAAGAATAGTGGAATGTTACACTTTTTTTCTTCCTCCGTTTGTGGTGCCCCCTGGATGGATGGCGCCCTTAGCATTTGCCTATATTGCCTATGCCACGGGCCAGCCCTGGCTATAGATGTACTATAATATTCTTGCATGTCAGTGTATGCAATATAGCGATAACGCTATGCTTATTTAGAATATTGCTGATTGTGTCACCCTGATTGACATGATGGGGGACAAAGTACAAGGGGAGGTGATGGATCTGCAGCATGGCAGCCTCTTCCTGAAAACTCCAAAGATCACAGCAGCAAAGGGTAAGAGAGATAGGTGACATTCACTGTCGTAATCACAGACTGACACTTCACCCACTACCCTTGGTCCCATGTGCTTTGTCCGTAGAAACTCAGGGGTGAAACCCTGTAGAAACAAGGGGTTTGTGAAAGCATTTCTTATATGAGAAAACTAAGTTTTCTAACAAGATAGTTCTTATTTTTAAATGTCACTTTAGCTGTCTCCTTCATATGCCTCAGATTAAAACAGATCAAATTATGATACAAAACTGGAAAGGCCAAGCATTGAGATATTATACTCAAATTCCAGTGTTTTTTTGTCAGGTGTTATCCATCTTGGAAGATATTTTATGTCAGTGTGTGTGACTAATATCGTATTACAATATGTTACTCAATGGAACGCGTAAAAGCAAGTCAATTTCACGTGCAAACATTTGTGTCCTTCAGTTTGCAGAAACGTTATATTTGTAAGTAGCAGGGAGAGAGATATGCTCTGATTTTATACCAGAACTAAAAACTTTTTGTATGGACTTGTCCTCCCTGACTTCTCAAGATCAGAAATTGTCCGCCTTGTGTGTTGCTCCCTTTCACAGACTACTTGGAGACTGCCAACTCCAAGCTCTGTGTCATCACAGCAGGGGTGCGTCAGAGGGTAGGAGAGAGTCGCCTGGACCTAGTCCACAGGAATGTGGAGGTATTCAAACAGATCATCCCTCAGCTGGTTCAGCACAGTCCTGAGGCCATCCTCCTCGTAGTTTCCAATCCAGGTGACCTGCTATGACTGTTTTTCAAAAGTGTGTTTGTATTTACTATATGGCAAAATATGTGGACACTCCTATTAATTAGAAGAGTTGTCAAACCCATTACTGACGTGTGTCTAATTAAGCACACAGTCATTTAATCTCCTATAACAAACATTAGCAGCAGGGTGGTTATACAGAACAGGTTAGTGACTTTCCATTTGGCCAGATTTCAAATGGAAAGTCCGCCACATTTCTGCCCTGCTAGAGTTGCCCTGATCAAGCAAAAGTAAAATGATCGTGAAGGTCACAACATCTAGGAGAGCGTTCAATTGTGATGTGGTAGCCGCACAAGCTCACAGAAAAATACTTGATTGCCCAACATCAGTACCCAACTTGAATGGTAGCACATCTCATCAGCAATGTTCCAACACCCAGAGCTCACAAAATTTCTAAGTCCCTGGTAGTCCTTTGGGCAGGCATTCTTCAGATTTTGGTAGTCTGAAATTAATTTTGACTAGAACAAATAAAAAAAAAAAAAAACATTTTTAAAATGTAGATATATTTGAGAAACCAATAAAAACATTTATTTAAGAAGCACAAATTAACAATCATCATGCATAAATCAACCAATCAAGTCATCAAACATAAATATTTGTTGAGATCTGTCAATGCACTGAAACTTCAATATGATATATAGGTTTGTCCATTATGTGTGCAAAGCAGTATTGATCTCAGCTTTTCTGTTGCGCTACTGTATGTGGAATGCTGGTGTGGCAGAGGACCTGACTAGTACTTTTACCATTAAAGTGACGGTTTGCGATATTTTGCGCAATCGCCTCGCGCCAACATCTCAGTGCACTGTGAGTTATGGTGATAGAGTTCATTGAGCACATTGCTGCAAGCAAGTTAAATCATACATGGCTTTATTAACACAGCAGTGATATTCAATATACAACATATGGTTACGTGACAACGTTATACAGAAACAAAATAAAGCAAAATTAAAGCAAATGAAATAAGAGTAAACGGGTATTACTAGATGTAACATATGCACACTGAAAGCAAAATGATTGTGAGCCTCCCGCTGTCAATTATGAGGATATCATCTGGTTTTTCAAAAAGAAACTGACTAAAAGTATGGATGTGTACTTTCTTTATTTCTGGTTACGTACAAAACCCGAGGAAGTAAAGTTAAAATGATTAAATATTTTGGTTTATTCAAGTATAAATTTTATGCTTATTGCTAATCATTTATTATTAAATTTTGGTTATCATTATATTATTTCCATCATGTAATTATAATGTTAAGTAATAACTTGTGCTTGTTATCATTATTACAAACAAATCTGGTTTGATCACACATATGTCAAGTCAAGGGAGGTGATTCTATGATTATATAATTCCTTGGTAAGACCCCACGTAGAATATTGTGTGCAGGTTTGGTTACCATATCTTAAAAAGGACATTGCTGCCTTGGAAAGGGTGCAACGTAGGGCTATGAGAATGATTCCTGGTATTAGAGGAATGTCTTATGAGGAGAGGTTAGCTGAGCTCAATCTGTTTAGCCTCGAGCAAAGGAGACTAAGGGGGGACATGATCCAGGTATATAAGATTCTAACAGGTCTGGATGC
>JAODKC010000009.1:22642065-22702403 GCA_026777985.1 Mormyrops attenuatus | reverse complement strand
CCCCAACCGCCCGCCCACCCCACACCACCCCACCCCACCCCACCCCACCCCCCACCCCTGCTTAGCAAATTTAGTTGTAGAATCCCCTACTTAGACAGGTGTACCTAATAAAGTGGCCAAAATGTGGACTTACGGCCATGAATGAATGAGAAATAGACGCCATCAGACGTGAGTGTGTAGTGAGGGTGGGTTTTCTGTTCGCGAGCACATACGTATGCGTGGTTTTTATGCGGATGACTTTTGAGAATAATTAAATGCAATAATGGACGCTGTACCTTTCTGTCATGGTAAAGAGGGAGCTGAGCTGGAGGGTGAAGCTTTTGATTTTCCAGTTGATCTATGTTCTTACCCTCACCTTTGGTCATGAGCTCTGGATAGTGACTGAAAAAATTAGATCACGGATAGAAGCGGCAGAAATGAGTTTCCTCCTCAGGGTGTCTGGGCTCAGCCTTACATATAGAGTGAGGAGATGACATTCGGGAGGAGCTCAAACTAGAGTCGCTGCTCCTCCGCAGCGAAAGGAGCCAGTTGAGGTGGTTCGGGCATCGACCTAGTATGCCTCCTGGACAGCTCCCTGGGGAGGTGTTTCAGGCATGTTTAACCAGGGGGAGGCCCCAGAGCAGACCCAGGACACGCTGGAGAGATTATATTGGCTGACCTGGGAACGCCTTGGTATTACCCCGGAAGAGCTGGAGTAGGTGCCTGGCAAGAGGGAGGTCTGGGCATCCCTGCTTAGAATGCCGTTCCTGTGAGCCAATCCCAGATAAGCGGCAGAAGATGGATGATGGATGGATGGATGGAGGTATAGGGGTAAATTTGGCTTCAAACAAATGGGGTGATATTAATTTCCTGATTTTGATAAAGGAAAGGGAAAATCTGTATCTGAGATTTGATCAGCGTAGTCATTAAAGGGGAAATTTATGCTTTTTGTGAAGTAAAGTTTATTACATGAAAAGACGCCATAGTCTTCCAGTACCTTCAAAACTTCCGGCAGACAGGATAGTGGATCTGAAAAGTATATGAAAAGATCATCAGCATAAAGAGAAACCTCATGCTCCACCCCAGTTTTTTAATACCATACAGTACATGGAGTGTGACAATGGGTGCGTTCGACTTGGGCAGGCCTGTCTGCAGCTGACTTGACGTGGAGCGAGATCTGCCGACGGCTGCAGGGCTGGAGTATAAACTGACTGCAGCCAAGTCGGACAACTTCTACTCCTCGTACAGTAGTTTGCGAGACCTGACTGCAATGGCAGCACTGGCAGAAGGGTGTAGATAAATCTATACAAATATCACCTGCATGCACATGACTTCTTTTACAACAACCAACTCCTGGTCCAAACTGTTATCAGTGGGAAAAAATAAACTATTGTGTATAGTGGCCCTGTGTAAAAAGATAGCTGCCAGGAAAACGATCAAATACATGTATGTAAAGGAATCAAAGTTTTTATTGTCATGTACTGGGTACAATGCAATTCTTTAATGCCTTCTTCACAGACTGGACGATTAAACAAATAAAGCAGTGCAACATTACAGTAACTAACAATATATAAACAACTAACTCGCGTGTACTATTAAGCATTTATGTCATGTATTGAAACTTTATTTTACCAGGTAAATTAACTGAAAACCAGTTTTCTTTGCTTTACGTGCCTTTCGGGAGAAATAGCAGATAACCCACTGGAACTTCCTGGGATACAAACGTCATGCGTGTGACAAATCTTCAGCTAGTAAGGGCAAAGTTGTGTCATCACGAAGGCGGTTCCAGTGTGTGCAGCTGGCTAAGAGGTGCTGCACGATCTGTCTTAAGTCGTCTTGCTCTCATGAGGTTTTTATATCATGTGACATGATGACGGGTGGTCACATTTGCAGCTCCGGCTTAAGTCAGACAAAAAGAATCTAACAATGATGCACTCCGTCAGGACCAGAATGCATTGCTTTAAGCCAGCGCTGTAAGCGGCTGCATGAAGTCGAACACACCCATTCTTAGCGTTACTGAGAGGGTTTCACAAGGGACTTGGATGCCAATCCTGATATGTTTCCCTGAATAAAGGGAAATATTATGAGGACAATTTGTTAGTGACTACAGCTGCTTTTGGGGTAAATAAAAGTATACGAATCGAAGAAATGAATTTCATGCCAAACCAAACTTACCCAACACAGCAAACAGGTAGTTCCACTGCACTCTATCAGATATCTTCTACACGTCTAGGGAGACAATGACTTCAGGTGTACAGTGCCTTGCAAAAGTATTCGCCCCCTTGGCTTGGTCTCTCTATCTTGTTCCCTTATAACCAGGATTTAAAAGGAATTGTGAGGGGGTTGTATTATTTAATTTGCACAACACAATTACCTCTTTGCAGATGCAAATTTTTTTTTTTAATGTGAAACAAACAAGAAATAAGACAAAAAAAGAAAACCTCAGCGTGCATAACTATTCACCCCCTCCCAGAGTCAATACTTTGTACCTTTTGCAGCAATTATAACGAAAGTCTCTTCGGGTATATCTCCACAAGCTTGGCACATCTAGACACTGGTATTTTTGTCCATTCTTCATGGCAAAACTGCTCTAGCTCCTTCAAGTGGGATGAGCGGCGCCTGTGTACAGCAATCTTTAAGTCATACCAGAGACTCTCAATTGGATTGAGGTCTGGGCTTTGACTGGGCCATTCCAGGACATTTACCTGTTTCTCTTTAAACCACTGGAGTGTTGCTTTAGCAGTGTGTTTAGGGTCATTGTCCTGCTGGAAGGTAAACCTCCATCCTAGTCTCAAATCTCTGGTAGACGCAAACTTCAAACAGGTTTCCCTCAAAAATGCCTCTATATTTTGCGCCATCCATCCTTCCTTCAATTCTGACAAGTTTCCCAGTCCCTGTTGATGAAAAACATCCCCACCTCAAGATGCTGCCCCCACCATGCTTCACTGTGGGGATGGTGTTTTCAGCATGATAAGCGGTGTTACATTTGCGCCAGACATAGCGTTGTCCTTGATGGCCAAAAAGTTCTATTTTAGTCTCATCTGACCACAGCACCTTCTTCCACATGTTTGGGGAGTCTCCAATACGCCTTTTGGCAAATTTCAGTCTGCCTTATTTTTTTGGGTAAGCAGTGTTTTTTTCTTGGTCACTCTTCCATGAAGCCCAGCTCTGTGCAGTGTGTGGCTTTTAGTGGTCCTATGGACAGTTACTCCCATCTCTGCAGTGGAGCCACCCAGCTCCTTCAGCGTTACCTTTGGCCACTTGGTTGCTGCTCTGATTAATGCCCTCCTTTCCCGGTCTGCGAGTTTTGGTGGACGACCCTCTCTTGGCAGGTTTGCTGTGGTGTAATCTTTCCATTTTCTAATAATTGTCTTAATGGTTCTCCTTGGGATGTTCAAGGTTTGGGATATTTTTTATAACCCAAGCCTGATCTGTACTTCTCTACAACTTTGTCTCTGAGCTGTGTAGAGAGTTCCTTGGTCATCATGCTGTCACTTACTTGGTGGTAGCCCTTACTTAGTGGTGTTGCTTCTGGGGGCTATCAGAACAGGTGAATATATACTGAGATCATTTGACATTTAGATTGCTCACAGCTGGATTTTATTTAACTAATAAAGGGGTTTTGAAGGTAGTGGTTGGGGCTTCAAAGCAAAGGGGGTGAAAACATATGCATGCACCACTTTTCAGTTTTATATTTTTTAGAATTATTTAAAACAAGTTTTTTCCCCTTTTAACTTCATGAATCTGTAGTTTTGTTGATAGGTCTATCACGTAAAATCAAACTGAAAATCCATTACAGGTTGTAAGGGAACAAAATAGGGAGAATGCCAAAGGGGGCGAATACTTTTGCAAGGCACTGTATCTTCAGAGCAAGAGAATGCACAACATTTAGGAGTCTGAAAATGTTGACGAATGAGTGATGCCATTCAACAAAACTTGTCTGGTTGCAGGACATTATATCATTATGGTATCTATTCTACAAGTCAGAACCTTAGACAACACCTTGGCATCTACATTTATTTAACAAAGAAATACACTATATGGACAAAGGTATTAGGACACACCTGCCACACAGTTGGGTTTATAAATGTTTGTTTTAAGAATAGGCCATTCTGAGGAGCTCAGTGAATTCAAGCATGGGACTGTCATAGGATGCCACCTTGGCAATAAGTCAGTTTGTGAAATTTCTTCCCTGCTAGATAGATATTCCATGGTCAACCGAATGTAATATCATTGCAAAGTGAAAGTGTTTAGGAACAACAGAAACTGTGAAAAGTAACAGAGCAGGGTCACCGAGTGCCGAGGCATTAACCCCAGCACAAAAACTGTGCACCAGGAGCTTCATGGAATGGGTTTCCACGGTCGAGCAGCTACATGCATCACCAAGTGCAATGCCAAGCGTTGGATAGAGTGGTGTAAAGCACGCGACCATCTGGAGCAGTGGAAATGTGTTCTGAAGAGTGACGAGTCACACTTCTCTGTCTGGTAGGCTGATGAACAAGTCTGTGGGGAGGGGAGGGGGGGAGTCTCTCATGGTATATTTTGGCAGTAGCAAGAAACCTGTTGACCACCAATGAAGTAAAGCCTTGTCCATTAATCATCTCCTGTGATTGACTTGGAAACATACCTAGATTGACAGATGAGACAGATGAGGTAGCCCTGGTATTTTCGCTATATAATGCCCACAAGACTTTCCTACCAGTAAAATTCCCAAACTTCCCATTGACCAGTCCTCATAGAATGGGTCTAACACAGAGCAAAAGAGTGGTGGACTGGGGGCCATAGGTGGTTCCTGGTTTTACAGAAGAGCAGTAGTTAGAATTTTAGGATGTCTCAGGACACATTCGAGTACCAATGTTGGAGAAGCATGATGCCAAATTTTGTCATTGTATACCCTTAAAAAATCAGTAGATGCTTATAGTGAACTTGTTTGGCGTAGGTGTTTCTACAATGTGGAAATTAACACATGAATTTTGCGTGCTGTTAACAACATTCTGCTACCAGAACTGATGCCTTTTCCCAATTTAAACCAAGCTCAGCAGAATGGCCACATTATTTGAGCGGGAATTTGGTCTTCCTCAGTGTATTGGAACCATAGAAGGATCAGATATCCAAATCATGGTACCAACATACTACCACACAGAGCATTTTAATTGCAAAGACTGGAATTGTATCCTGCATCAGGGTGTTTTTGATGCCAAGGGACATTTTGTCACGTGACTGCAGGATATCCTGGGAGCATGCAGGATGCCAGAGTCCTACAGCTGTTAGAGTGATGGGATCTTGTTCAGCAAAGACTCCTGTTCTCAAAGCAAACAAAGAGCATTGCCAGTCAGGATGTGGGTGTCTCTGTATTAAGTGATGCTGCATATCCATTGCATGGCTTTTAAAACCTTTTCCAGTCAATGAATCATTAACAGTTGAACAGAGAACATAAAATTACAAAATCTACGGGACATGGTTTGTGATTGAAAAAGCATTTGGGGCATTTTGTGGCTTAAAAAGCATAAAAGGAAGATGGAGATCGTCATATTTCATTAAATAGTCTGAGTGGAATTGCTGTTTCAGGGAAAGCTACAGGTTGTTTAAATAAAGGATATATAAATAAATAAAATAAAAAATGGAGATGCTTCTTAAATAAGAAGCAGATTTCGTGTCACCTTGAAATGTGAACACATTAAGGGTTTTCTTTTGTTCAACCGATAAGGGAACTTTAAGGGATTCCTTAAGTATAAGATCACGATAAGGAGAAAATGAATACTTAACTGAACATTTTAAGGAAACCTTAAGGAGAAGACTTAAGGGTGTTTTGTGCAATTGACTTTATTTTAAGGAAACCTTAACTCGAACTTTAAGGAAAATCTTAATTGAAGGTGTTTTGTGCAACCAGCCCCCAATCTTAAACTGACTAGCAATATAAGAATTGCATGTACATAACATGCGATATTGGTATTAATATCACACATCGCCCTGCCCTAAAATACTATGTCCATTTTTCGAATTCAGTACAAAGTACTGCCTAAATAAAGTCAGTTTTCTGCGACCATGCTCCCCGCTTGCTACAGAGCTGTGACTGGACAATGATTACATTCCCTGGTGGCACAATTTCGGCATGTACATTTCTAAAATGAAAATGAGCCAATATAGCAGAACAAGGATGGCCATTGCATTTTGGTGTCATGTGGCACAGTTTCATTGTTAAATGGCTTGCAATGTAAACCCTTCTAATTGTTTTCTGGATGGTAGTTGAACAAGATGCAAATCAATGACATGACAGTTTTGCTTTTCATTGTGTTTTCATCGTTCTCTTCACGACACTCACTGAAAAGCAATGTCTCCTGTTCATTGCATTTCCACATGGCACGATTTCTGCGTGCTGTGCACTGTAAAATAATACATTTGTAGGGAACTGTCCACTGGCCCAATGACGGAATCCATTTGGACAGCCGAAGGCTTGGAATGCGTGTAGATCCTTCCGAGTGCTCCTGCAAAGTTACTTACCCATTTAGGTAAAACCAAATTATATCTGACTACAATTTAATTAAAAACTTTTCATGATGTTTTAGTAATGACATTTCTGTTATTCAGATTACTCCTGGGCTTTTCTTTCTATTGCTGAACTCCCATTAATCCCGGATGGTGGAGTACAACGGATTCGCCTGGGCCGACAGGACGATGCGCGGATCTGCTACTGTATGTAGGACTCAGTTCAGAGGTTGGAAAATAACTGCAACTTAACACAGTGTCAGCCTAGATGACTGTTTGGGCCCAATGACTCCGATAACTCCTCAGTTGGTGTTTTCTGTAACTCAGCTTGTGCGCGCCTCAGAGGCTTAGGCGGTATTCACTCAGTAACTCAGCTTGTGCGCGCCTCAGAGGCTTAGGCGGTATTCACTCAGTAACTCAGCTTGTGCGTGCCTCAGAGGCTTAGGCGGTATTCACTCAGTAACTCAGGTTGGGGCAGTTGCATCGGGTCCCGGAGAAATGGGGTTGAGTCTGAGGCGGCAAGAGAGTGCTGGATATAGTGAAGCTAATATACCTGAGCCAAATGGCAGTTTAACTCTGACCAGGGAAACCCAATCTACCGGAAACATACTGAGGTTAGCAAAGTCAAACAGTCAAGAAGTGATCAAAACACAGTTTATTCACAATTAATACAAGACACATCAATTTAAGCAAATATAACACTAATCTAATTCTAAACTACACCATCATGTCAGAAACAATACAAAAATTAAACAATTAAATACCTCAGCTGAGTGGGCACAGAGTAACTGCAGAAAATATCTGATTACAGATGTAGATTCATGCAGCACTATGTCGGAGCTCTGATTACAGAGTGTCTCCCCTTGCTACTGTGGAACTCTTCCTTAAGTTTCCAAACAAAATGACGGAATGTCTTTGAAGACTAAATTTCCTGACCAAATATTGTGATTGATTATTTTAGGGACTGTTTTGATCTTGTGTGTGTGTCCTGGAGAACTGCTGATCTTATCAATTCAATATAGATTGACCAATATTAACCAATATTGGTTAATGCATTGTATCATTTTGTCTATTAATAAGTAGTTCTTTGGTCCATAAAATGTCCAAAATTGTGAACAATTTCAAATTTCAACTTTTTGTTTATTAAAAAATGACTTAAAATGATTAACCAGTTAACCAAATTGTTGACAGTTAACCAAATTGTTAACTCTGGGAATCGATGTCTGTCATTGAAAGTTTCTTCTGTTGTTCCTTTTGCATTTACTAGATCAAAGAAGAGTTCCGGCGCATCACAACAATTTCCCTGGAACAAATGTTCATGCTGAAACTCGATTGGTACACACTACGTCTTCTGCAGCTGATGCCTGCCAAAGAAGGAGCTATTGATTCTTGGATGCATCCCCTTCTGGACACTGTACATGAGGTATATTATTGTGGATTTTTTTCCAAAAAATTGCTGAGTAATTTGCAGTAAAGGTGTGAAAAAGAAGGGAAGTTTGTATACTGTGAAGCCTAAGTTATTAAAATGTTTTAAACACTCCACAGACTTCATGTTAAGCTATAGTTTGGCAAGTCAGTTAGCCCTTTGCGTAAGACTGGAGCTTTGTGTATTAACAGCCATATGTGAGAGGAAAAGGTTGGCTGTAGTCTGTGACTTTTGTTAAATCATAAATTATTTGTTATTTTCCTTGCCCTACTCTGATGCTGGTGATTGTATTAAATTTTAAAACACTAATGAATTGTTTTCAAATTTATTTGGGATAAATTTTTCTATTAATTAATTTAAAAATAAGCAATAGATTATCAATACCAAGTCTTGTCACTAAAATGCATCTCCTTACAGTCCCAGGGTGGAAAAAAAGGGATGCAGTTGTCTTCTGCCTCATTGAATACCTTGGGGAACACAAAGAGGATCTCTTCCAAGACTGCCAGTTATGTTATTGCATGTTAATATTGTTACTCCTCTCCTCTCCAGGTGGGTTAAATTGTTAAGTGCTGGGTTATGGGATATAGGGGTGGATTAATTATGAAACCTATTCCCCATACAAGTGTTTAAAATAATGCCCATAATTTTATGCATCACTAATGGGATACTTAAGTCAAGTATCCAAGTTTTTGCTTTCAGTCTGTCAGCTGGTTGTATTGAAGTCCTGATTAGAATCTGCTGGTGATTAAATAAATGCCTTGACCAAGAACTGAAATGTATTAGAACGGTATCTTCGTAATGTGTGTAAATTAAAATGCATGTGCTTTTTTGCTTTTTAACAAGGAGGACAATCTTGAGGGTCTCATGAACCAAGCCATGAAGGTACTTGTGATCCATAATCCCACATCTGATGAGAATCCAGCAGAAGTGACAATTGTGATTGAGGGTAACCAAGTGCTGAGCGGATGTGGAAACTGAACCAATGCATGCATGCTGTTGATGGAATTAATCGATGCCCTCATCAACACCTTCGAAGTATTCCAAAAACTTTTTCTAGAGCTTGATGGAACAAAACTGCTCGAAAAAGTCCAAACCCTCAAAAGCAAACAAATGGAGTAAACTGTTTGCAAGTCTGGCACAGACTGACATTGCCATTATCATTGTCATGTTAATGACATGAATATAAGACAGTGTTTGAAATGTGTTGTGACCCTATTGTGCAGAAAACTACACATTGCACATAATTTAAGGAATGTGCACATTTGAAGCCATTGGCATCCTTTATCTTTACCTTTCCTTTCCCATACAGCAATGGGATATCCTTATAGTTGTTCAGAAACTTGGAAACACATTTGTTAATGACATGTGAATGAAAGTGTTTCTCCAGTTGTGCATAAAGTTGCACATTATTCTTCAAGAAGTTTCACATTGCCTCTCCTCTCACCTCTCTCCTACAGCAATGGTCTATCTTAAAGGGACAGTTCATTCCAAAATCCAATATGTTTATTTTTGTCTGGTCTGTGGTGCTCAAAGCATCAGAAAAGTAGAAGATAATTGTGATCCATCTGTTCCATATGGCATATTTTAAGGTGTTAATGGATGAGGACGGTGTTGAGTGTTAGTGGGAAAGAAAAACCTTCAAAACACTTGTTTCAGTTGGATGTATGAGTAAAGAGGGTTTTCACCAATTAGTTTGGTTAAAAAAGTTGACTTGACCTAAGCACTGTCTCATGTTTCCGTCTTCAAATAAGCCTAACCTTTCCTGAATAAATAATGGTTAATTAAGCATATTATTAATAGTAATTATTAAGTAGATAATTAATTGCCTACTAACAATTGAGTTAATATTGCTAAACTTTTATAGGTAATTAGTTGTGTAATGTATTGAGAAATGTTAGGTAGACTTTGCCGAGCATGATCCTGATTCCGCCTGTGTGAGTACCCTGGTGGCCGAAACCAAACCAGAGCCAATGCAGATGGGTCGCATGCCTCTCACCCCCACTGAGCAACAATTGAACCTCTACTGTAGAGAATCGAATCATGCCTTCCGATCCCGTCTGATGCATCTGACCCAAGACAAGAAAACCCCAGTTAAGGTAAGAGTGGTGATTCCTTTCATCTTGTCTTGGGGAGTGAAAAGGGTTGATACTGAGGCATTGTTGGACTCCGGGGCTGCAGGTTACTTCAACGATAACAAGTTTGCCAGACAGCTCACCATCCCTTTGGAGATGCTACTGACCCCACTTGTGGTTCATGGTATGGATGGTAATCCGTTGGTAACAGGTAACATCACTGTTCCTCTAACTTAAAAGATAGGGTTTCTTCATCAGGAAACCATCCAGATATTGGTTCTATCTTCAGCGCAAGATCTGCTTATCCCGGAGCACCTGTGGCTTAGACGTCATAACACAAAATTAAAAATTAAAAGCAGAGCAGGGATACATTTCCCAAAATCATAGTTGCTAATCACGTTAGCAACTTACATATTTGGAACCATGTAACTGAATGGTTCCAACTATGTAAGTTGCTAACGGGGGCTTTTGGGAAATGCTGAAAGTGCAAAGCATGTGATATCTACCTTTGCTTTCAACCAGACAGAAACTGTTTTGAAGCTTGGCATCCTGTTCAGGACTGACTATTTATTGTCCTATTATTCATTTATTGTTTTGTATTATTCCAGTAATATAATGTCATTGCACTTTTTATTAATTGACATTTAATCCATTGCATGTTATAGACTGTAAAAAGGCTTTTATCATCTCTTCTTTTCTTACAATTCACACTGATTTTCCAAACTGATGGATGTGGGGGTCAGTGACAATAACATTCCAGACTGATGGACCATTGCCAGTATGCAAACTACTGTGAGGTGTGCTGACACCAACCTCATCAATATTCATTGTGGAGGCCACTCACTTTGAAAAAAAATAGCGTCACTCCAAAGTTCTAATACTGTTCTCATGCTTTGAGGGATGAAGGACTTGAGGGCAGGCGTTGTAATGAAATATAAGGGGGTTGTTTGACTTTAAATGTACAGGGTATGGAAATGAATTGGACCAAGAGGGGTCGAAATTGGAGGACTGGAAATTAGGGAGGGCTTAAGCAACAGGAAGTTTGGACCGGGAAACATAGGACTGGGAAGCATCTATATCACCCATATTTACGTAATTATTGGATTGCTATTATGGTCTGCTTTATTTTGAACTTATAAACTTGCCCTGTGCTAGAAAATACCCTTGTCCCAGACAAGAATTCAAACAATTACAAAATGTGGTAAAAGCCTTTGAGATCTAAAACTAACAATACCTATTGAAAACATTGGTGTAAAATGTTACTCTTATAAAAATGTATATTTTATGAGAATGGTGCCCCTTAAATGTTGTGTCCCAGAGTTTGGTCGACTCCGTCAGATTTCTACAAAAACATTTAATCAGTGATAAAAAAGGATCAGCTATATCCCTAGCTAGATGGAATACTGCTCAACCCCCTATAAGCTCTCAATGTTTTTGATAAATTCATGAAATAAAATTGAATCAGGTATGTCTCAACCATAACAGTTCAACTCCGTAGCCCATCTAAATCAAAACTAAATAATAATTATGGTTTAAAGCTGCATATTTTGATTACTATTTAGAGAACTCTTAATGACTGTAAAAAATAAAATGGCTACTCACTAACACTATGCTCTGCCAGAAAAAAATAACAATTCAGTCATCTCCAACAATTCAGTGTTTCACCATCTCCAGGAACTGTTCTATTCTGCATCAGTTCTCCTGCAGCTGGACCCAGATCTCCCCATTGTGGTTGAGGTGGGTGCTTCTGCGGTGGGTAAGACTCGGGGCACCTTCACCCCTGTATCTTCTACTCCAAGAAGCTATAGCCCCTGCTGAATGTAAAGGGGCTTTCAGATCGAATGCAGCATGTGCTGCGCTTGCTGAAGGGTTTGCACATCCCTTCAAAGAACAGTGGTTTGCATGAGGGGAGTTTCTAGCTATTTAAAAGATCAAGGGCTAAGTGTCAAGTTTGCCCAGGGCTTGACTTTTTTTTTTTGAAGAATGGCATCAGGGCTAAAATACTCGGGGCTAGGCTTTAGAATACTGGACCTAATGATACCCATGGCTTACACTCAGTGCACTGCGATTGCTGTGGGGTTCAGTGCAAAATGTAAGCATGTTTTTCGAAGCTCCTGTCATTTTGTTGTTGCCCTGAATTGCGGTCAGTCAAAACAATGTATATTTTGCATGCTAAGAAAAAAGCATTAGCACTTGCTCTACTAGTAAGAGCATCAAGGAAGAGGCTGTGGGGGCACGAAACCCTCAGTTCCAGAGAGCAGCTTATGGAATTCAGGCTGGTAAAAGAGCTGCATTTTCACAGCAACCAGTTCCAGGTCTACTTTCGACTCCGCATGGAGCAATTTAACAGTATGCTGAGAAGAGTGGGCCCTAGCATCACCAAGGTCCGGACAAATGACTAAGGGCCAATTTCTCCAATGAAGCGTCTGGTAATTTTTCTGAGGTTGGTATTTTATTTGAAAATGAAATGTTATATCAGTACAGTAGCTAACAGTCTTCTATTTAGACTATGTAGGGTAACCATTACCGAGTCTTTAGCAGTGTGTATAGCAAGGTTATCTAACAACGTAATGCAAAGTAGGCTAAAATGAATTTGTCTGTTCAAGGTGTCCTTGCTCTTTATTAACCCTTTCAAACCCACTCATTTTGAGCATTTTTCTGGAGTAATCTCTACTTTTTTGAATATCACTTGCAGCATCATATTTTTATAGAACTAAATATACGAAAATACGCTGGCTTATAAGCGGATGCACAGGAGAAACTGTGGTAACATTAATTGGGTTTCCCCGCCCTGTTGTCAGCAACAACATGAATTGTCTTCCACATCACCTTTTAATAAACAATAATAATTATAATAAACATTACATTCACAAGCTTAATAATCAGAATTATTTTAAGAATGAACATGAACTCAGTTCATTAAAGAATTACCTGATTTGCGTGGATAAATAACAGAAGGGAAAAAAGCAAAACACTCAAAAACAAATTTTCAATTTGAAAATTCTGCCCTGTGTAAAGTTGCCATGATCTCTATTTTCACTTCACTTCTCCTTTCTGGAGGCAGGTTTCTTAGACGTGGGGGTAGACTTAAAAAGAATAGCTCCTCCTCAGCTGTAGACTGGTCGGGGACTTTCAAGATCTTACTCTCAAAGTTGTGTCTCTGCCTTTTTTTGCCTGTCTTAAACCTGGTGTTGTGGAGGGTGCTGGGGAAGCCCTTGGGGTTCAGCATACTGAGATGGATGGGCCAGGCTCCTAGAACACAACAGGGGGCAGAGATGAAGGCTCAGGTAATGTAGACTCAGTGGCCTGAGGTGAAGTCAGGGTGCTGGGAAATACTTCAATCAGGTAAAGACTGACTGTTTCAGCATCAAAGGAGGTGCCAGGTGATGATGCTGGCAAAGGGAGCTGAGATAGCCTGGGGACTAGAGGGTCTATTCTCTAGGGATGGGGACATGTTGGAGCAGGAGGGCCTCTCCTTGACACGAGGCTCCATGAAGTTCATGATGGCAGAATACTTCCACAATGTTTTCTGTTCTGCTCTTGCAGTACTCTTCTTTTCTCTCACTTTCTTTCTCTTCTTAATATATTTGTCCCTGAGATTCTTCCAGCTCCTTTTACACTCATGCTCTGTTTGAGTAGAGAAAACGTTTCCTATAAAATAAAATATGTAAACTACACATATTTACCTCATTCTTTCATTCTACATGGTATTTCATGTTAACTCCATGTCAGTTTCACATATTCTACCATCAACAAGCGACGTTAACTGTCAAAACACACCTGGCATGCCTATTTAAACAGAAATATTTCTCCAATGCATTGTCATTCTTCTGATGCCCCATAAGATGGTAAGCTTGTGTCATATAGGTCTGGGAACTCAGATACGGACAATATAAGTTCCTCATCCATTTTGATATCTGTACCAGGTTCGATGCCTTGTTTCTATTGGTCACATGACAACGTGTCACAGCAAGCAGTGGTCAAAGTTCAACAAAGTTCAACTTTGACCAGGATGCATGCACAAGCTTGCCGTGCTTGTGCTTTGCTTGGCGTAGAGCAAAATCCACCAAAATCTATAGTACATCCAAACTGCCAAATAATTTAATGTCTGTTAAGCCTGCTGGTCTCTCTTTTTCTCTTGATTTGACTTTAAGATGTCCTACCTCCGAGGGTCAAATGACTTTAAACTTCTTTCTGTTGGCCCCCTAGTGGTGTAGATACCAGTATCTACGTTTGGAATAATGGAAAAAGGCAACACTCAAAAAACACTGAGTTGGTGAGGTTATTGGATATTGTAGATTTGTGAAGGACTGATAAGCTGCACCACCATCCCTTCCCAACTTCTGTCATGCCATGCCACAGATTCAAAGCCATATCATCCTTTCTGCAGATGAGCAATTCAGAAGCTGAAGTCATTAATGACTGATTGAAGGGCACTCCCAGCTACAACCCCCTATTGAGACTGAAGCCCCTGCATGATGATATCATCACATCCTGTGAAATATTACGATTACAATCCCTACCAGAATATCTCCACTGATGTGCCTATGGTTGCTTCCAAAGGACAACATGGGACAAAGCAATATATGAAAGAGAAACTAGCTAAGTGGGGTTTCAATCTGTTTGTCCTGCCAGACAGTCAGATGGGTTACACTTTCAACTTTTCTGGGTACCAGCTTCCTTCCCGTATACTTCCTGGGAAGTGGATATAGACTGTATGTGGACGATTTCTACAGTAGTGCAGCTATCTTCACCCATCTTCACAAGCTCAACTTGTGGCACATTTAGAGAAAATAAGATAGGCTTCCCAAAAAATAGGCCAAATGAACTCCTGAAGAAGGCACAGCGAGGGTACATCAGGCGAATTGAAAAGGGTCCTCTGCTGTATGTGAAATGGATGGACACAAGAAAGGTCAGCATTGTGTTCCTCAATTCACAAGGCCTTCAGTGGACATGTGGTCCAGCAGTGTGTTAGGTAGCCAGCTGGTGGGTAATGGACCTCCTTAAACATTTTTGATCTACATCGCTCAAGAGCCTCATGCACATATCCTGTATTGCCGACAAAAATATCAAAATTTGCCTTAGCTGTCACAGATGTCTACTATAGCAATTCTTTTAAGTTACAGCTGGTGGATGTATCCCTATGTGGCATCCATCTATGGCACCTGCAGTGAATTTGAAGGCCTCATTCCCACCAATGCATGCAAAGCCTCATGTGGTGTGATGTAAGGCTGTGCAATTAATCGAATTTTTAATTCAATTTCAGCTCCAAACGATCACAAAAACAATGTAGTCAATAAAAAACGATTAAAAACATTAAAATCATTTTGCCACATTACGCTTTGCAAGTATATTCTTATTTTGTCTTGCATTCCGATTGACATGCCCATTCCGAACACTAAACTCACGAGTGTATTCTGATGGTGGTGTTGTAAAAATTTGTCCCAAGTAAAAATGGCAGAAGGAGGAGAGGAGCAGCAGCAGCGTTTAGTCTGCAAGAACGGTAAAGTAAGTTCGCTGGTGTGGGAACACTTTGGATTTAAAGACACAGATGTGGATCAAAAACATGTGCAAGCTTTGCTACTCGGTGTTGTCTGCACCACTCGGCAACACGACAAACCTCTTTAATCACCTAAAGTTCAAACACTGAGTGACTTAGGACCAACTAATACAGAAACAAGGCAACATAGCAAAACCGCATCGACGTCCTCTGCAAGACATTTGTCAATGAAAGACGCACTCCGTAGTGCAACTCCATATCCGTCTAACTCAGAAAAGCATAAAAAAAATTACAGATGCTGTGACTTATTTTTTGGCCACAGACATGTACCCAGCTAGGACAGTTGAGGAACCAGGGCTCAATGGTGCATACTTTGGACAAGCACTATGCTATATCATCATGCCACTTTTTCATGTGAGTCGCTCTGCCACATGTGTACAAGCAGTGTCATGTGGGAGTGGTTAACGAGGTGTCCAAAGCAGACATTTTCACTGCCACAACTGACTTATGGTCCAGCCGCACAATAGAGCCATATATTGGCCTAATGGTACATTACACTGACACCGAATTCAATTTGAACACAAAATGTCTCCAGCGTTTATTCCAGAGCACCACATGGGGCTAAACATTGCTCAAGGACTTAGGGAATTTCTGGCAGCATGTGATTTAAATGAGGAGAAGCTTGTTTGCATCACATAAGACAACGCCTCAAACATAAAGCTGGAGGCCGAGATTAATGGATGGATGCGACTTCAGTGTTTCGGGCATAGGCTCCATTTGGCCATAGGTGAGTAGTATATATGACATTATTTAATTGTAGGCAGATAGATAATTTTAACAACAGCATCAACAATACTATGAATAATTAGTAATTAATGTCAGCACTGTGGTTAGATTTTTCGATCTTACGCTGCACTTTGAAACCCAATATTGTATGGCTTCCCTGGCGCCAAGCAAAGTGCAAGTGCGGTGTAGCGCTCGGCGGGCTTGTGTGCCCAACGTGGTCAAAGTAGAAACTTATTATATTTTCTCGACTTCTATTGAGAGTTGGGACAACAATGAAATGATGGGAAAGAGTATTGAAAACTTGCCTAGTTTTTGTGCGTTGAGCGCAGCCCACTGTTTTTTAAAGCGCAAAAAGATCTGTAGCATGCCACATTCGGTCTGAAAGCCTCTTCACTCTCACCAGCGATCGACAGAGTTCAGTATTACAGTATCATACCCCAAACCCCGGAACATATCTCCATCGTAAGTTGCGGACTACCTGTAATAATAATGAGGCAGCAGTAGCATAATGGCTATGGAGCCAGGCTAGCATGCAGTACCCTGAAAAGCTGTGGGTTTTAGCTTCTGGACATCCACTATTGTATCCACAAGTTGCAGCTAAATGCATAAATAAACTAACAACAATACCTGAATTACTCTTATATGTGTGTGTGTGTGTGTGTGTGTATATATATATATATATATACACACATATATATATATATATACACATACATACATACCGTGATGACCGTGTGCAGGGCGAGCAAGCAGGGAGCAGGGAATCAGGATCAAGCACACGGAAATCCAAAAATGGGGTTTTATTGCAGGCAGAGCACAACAACATGGCGAACAAGCCAATGACAGACCTAGGGAAACATACTCGAATGCGGACTGAAATACACAGGACAAGCCGGAAATATCATGGTAACAATCAGGGTTTCACACGAGGTAAATGAGAGGGCATGGCACATGAGAGGGTGGTACGAGCAGGTCATGACAGAAGCCCCCCCCCCCCTTCAAAAGGCGCGCACTCTGGGCATGCCTCAAGGGGGGCGACGGACGAGACGGGACCGAGAACAGGACGGACCTGGAAAACAAAACAAGACCATCAACGGGACACCAGGAACAGGATGGACACAACGAACAGGCACAACAGAAGCAACCAAGACACCAACCGACAGATCACAGGGACCGCAGACAGGCAGAGGGGCACCAAAAAAGGACACACAGGGGGAACACCAACAGGAGGAACAAAAGGACCAGGAGTGAACACAGGAGACACAGAGGGACGAGGAGCAGACAGAGGAGGCCGGAAGGGAAAGGACAGGGGACAATGGGGAGCCCGAAGGGAACCCCAGCGGGCGAGAGGTGGAAGCCGCAGGGGTAGCAGGCGACCTCGAGGCCGGACAGCGAGGTAGGAGCAGGAGGGGACCTCGAAGGGGGCGAGGAGGCAGACAGAGGGACAGGTGGAGGAGGCGAAGAGGAAGTCGGAGGGGGCACCAGGGGAGGCGAGGAGGAAGGTGAAGGGGACCCCGGCAAAGGCGAGGAGGGAGGGGAAGCCGCAGCAGGCAACGGCGCAGCCATAGCTGGCAAAGGCGCTGTCCACCCACGAGTCGGAGCAGGGGAACCCGCAGGTGACTGACGAGTCATCAAAGGGGGACCTGCAAGCGACCGCTGAGCAGGAGCCCAGGAGACCGCAGGATACCGCCGAGTAGGAGCTAAAGGACCCGCAGGCGCCCCTCGAGCCCCAGCCACAGGGACCAAGGGTGAGCCAGGGGGCAGGGCGGGTGGGACGCGACCCCTGCGCAGGAGTCCCCTCCCCTTTCGGGACACCGAAAGGTGGGGGCCCAGCCGGAATCCACTGCGATGAGGCAGTGGTTGGGGTGTCACCCCAAAGGGAGACCCCGGGGAAGTCCGGGTAATCCCCGAGGGGTACCTTTCGAGCTCCTCCTCTCTCTCCACCAATGGAGGAGGAGTGATGGTCCGGCTGTTGGGGCCCTCCTCAGGGATGGAGGGCAGGGACACGGGAGTAGGGTCAGGAACAGGAGGGTCAGGAGCCGGGGGGACTGGATCTGGATCCGGAGGAACAGGAATTATGGGCAGAGCCGAAATGGGTGGAGCAGGAGCCTAAATGGGTGGAGCAGGAGCCTCTGTGGGTGTCGGCCGTCGGGACTGGAACCACTGGGGCTGGAATGTCGGCCTCCAGGACTAGAACCACTGGGGCCGGAACGTTGGCCGCCGGGACAGGAACCGCTGGGGACGGGGTGTTGGCCGCTGTGACTGGGGCAGCAGAGACCCCGAGCGTCACAGCCCCACCTGTCGAGGGGGCCCACTCTGTCCTCCACCAGAGCAGCTTCCATAGGGTCTCAGCTATTCTCTCCAGCTCGCGTGGTGATGAGGTCGTGGTGAACGCTGCGAACTCCCCTTGAAGCTGTGTACACAGCTGGGCAGCCTCTGGGGAGTCCTGCACCGTCAAATCCTCCATCACCTTCCAGAAAAGTCCCTGGAGGGTGATGAACATCCCAGCCAGGGACGTAGCGGTGGGCACCTTTGGGGGCGGGTCAGGAACAGGCAGGTCAGGCAGAACAGGAACAGGACGAGTAGGAACATCCAGAATGGGCGGAGCTGGGGTTTGCGCCTTGGAGGTGGTCGTTGCCCGTTTAGGGATCTTGGGGACCTGCGGGATAGCATCCCCAACTGACCTGGCCCCTTTAAGAGCCAGGCGTGTCCCTAGAAAGGGGCGAGCTCCCGGCGCTGGCAGCAGGCAGGTGTGCTGCTTCAGGCACCCTCCTGCATGCATCTGCAGTGGTGACGTCAGGGGTGAACACTGCAGGGTCCAAAATCGGAAGGGGCATCTTCCGACACCTGGCAGGGGAAACAGCGGAGATCTGGGTAGCCCCCAGGAAGATCCCTGAGATGTCGTCCTGCTTTCAGTGACGCTGCTTTCGCCTAGCTTTCGGTGAGCTCATGGGTCCTCCTGGAAGCCCAGACCGCTCACCGTAGCATAGCCTGCAGTCCCCGTCCACCTGCCGCATCATCTCTTCTGCTGCCCTTTCTCAAAGCTGCCAGAGGTTTTCACGCACCTCTTCTGCTTCGTGCGCGTTGCCGGGGAGGGACATCCCAGCTTCAGTGTGCTAACCCGCAAGCCGTGGGATCCTCCTGGATCTCGGACTGGGTTAGCCAGTATAGTACCTCGTTAGTAAGGACGAGGTACTCCTCTTCTGTGAGGTCAGGTGCTTTCTCCTCACAGATTCTTTTGGAGGTCTGTCATTCTGTTATGACTGGTATACAGAGAGTTAATAACACTTTGTTGAAAGTTGTAATGATCATAGTGATAGTAAATATTTATTTCTTGTCTCTGTTAGAGAATGCAATGAAGGATCCCAGGATCAACCGTGCAGTGGGGCTCTGCAAAAAAGTGGTCAGCCACTTTTCTTACAGTTGGAAGAAAAGAAGACTCTTGCAGAGGCACAAAGGCAGCTGAATCTGCATGAACACTCACTGAAGGCAGAATGTCCAACCAGGTAGGGATCTAGGCAGGCCATGATTGACAGGGTCCTTGTGCAGCATAAGGCCATTCACCAGGTTCTAGTCTAGTGACTGAAAGACCAGGCTTCTCATCCTCTCAGGACATTGACATACTGGAGGCCATCAATAAGTCACTTAGCCCTCTGGTTGAATTCACAGACGCACTTTCAGGGGAGAAATATGTGAGTGCGTCTTTTCTCAAACCAACTCTTCACCTTTTCACCAACTTCCTATTGGAGGTTCATGAGGATGACGCAGTGTCATGCCCCTTCGTTGACTACGCTCATTCGTTAACCTCGTGTGGATTCCCCATATTTACCAGCTGTAAAGCTCAAGTTGTCTTCGTTAGTTCGGTGTATTTAAGTCCACGTCAGAGTTTGTTCCCCTAGTTCTGTCATTGTAGTGTTATGTGCTGTTTGTTCCCAATTCCCCTTGTTGTTCCCTTATTAAATCCCGTTGTTTTACCACAGTCCTTCTCTCCGTGCCTGCTTCTCCGGTCCATGCTTTGCCGCTTCATGACACACAGATCTTGCTAAAAGCATTAAAGAAAAGATAGCTGGCTATCTCAGTGACAAATATAGTGATGCAGCAACACAAGAACTTCTTGACATGGCCTCGGCCCTGGACCAAGGTTTAAGCTTCATTGTCTTAGTGAAGACCACCGGGGTTCCATTGAAAACAGACTGACAACAGAGATGAAGAGCTTAATGTCTGCCATGGTGGTAGTAATAATAATAATAATAATATTAAAATTTAAGGAATTAATGTGTTGGCAAAATGTTGTGAGCTTTAATACCATGATTGTCAAATGAATCATACAATTCAGATTTTTTTAATATGTTCCCTCTAAGGAGGACACCACTCTTGAGACAGCAATAAAGCCTGCTTATGATACACAGGATTCTGCTGCTCTAAAGAAGAAGAAGAAGAAGGGCCTGGATAGCTTCTTTAAGGTCACCTCAGACAAAGCTGTAGGACATCCTCAGCAACAAAACCAGGCCATAACACTTGAGCTTCAATCCTATCTCCAGTCGGAAACACTGGATGCTGAAGAAGACCCGCTAAGGAGGTGGAGGGAATACTAGAAGCTCTATCCATGGCTTTCCAACCTGGCAAGAAAATATCTGTGCATTTCAGCCACAATTTCCTCTTCAGCGAGGGTCTTTAGCACAGGGGGAAATATTGTCTCCTGTTTGTGCTCTTCTCTCAAACCTGATCATGTAAACAGGCTTGTCTTTCTGACTAAAAATTATAACTATAAAGATTATTTGATCAGCCTTACCAGCATTTGCTGTGTTGGCCTGAATAATTTTGATTTAGTCTGAAGCTGAACATGTTTTCTGTTTGCTCGGGGCTATGATGGGCCAGCCTTCAATGTTCTTGGAATGAGTTACTGACTGGAACTTATTTAGTTATTTTGCCAAAATTTTGAATACATGAATAGGATCTTTCAGTATGTTGTGGCAAGGAACTAAAATGTGTATTTATTTATTTTGTAATCTGTTTATTTTTCATATTTTATTTATATATTTTGTATTTTATTTTTAATTTAGTATTTCATTTGTTTGGGAATTTGGGAACTGCACTACATTGCTGATTTTACTTACTTGTGTTTACCAATTTACTCAGTATTTGAAAATGACACTTTCAGTTATTTTAAGGGACAGTTCCACGGGAAGGTATCAAGGAAAATGTCATGTTTGCTGTTCTTCGTGTGCAATAAATCCAATGTGTTTCCAGAGTCAATTGGTAATCATGTTAATCATGTTCAATATTGACCAAAATAATGTAATTATAATAAAATAATGTGTTTTTTTCCATAATCAAGCAGCCTTAACATCTCTCCTTTTCTAATGTAATGGTGTTTGCTTGTCCAAATAAAATTATACTATTTTAAATTGTCTACAGTGTTTCATCAGACACAAATAATGAGGATGCAGGATACACAAATCTTGACAGCAGTTCTGATTTGTCATAAAATATGTCCAAACATTGAAATGTTAATTTGCAACCAACTATTTAAATCGTCTTTTACAACCTTTTTATAAATACTGCCCACATTTGTTCTCTTGCTTTAATGTTATTTACAATTGTTATATCTAAATATTTAACTTCCTTTTAATTGGAATATTATGCAAAAACTTTCTGAATGGTTATGAATTGGCAAACTTGCACTTCTTTAAATTCAAATATAATCCTGATGCGTTAGTAAAATTCAACACCAGTTTTAAGGCTATAGGAATCTGATCAGCATTTTCAAGGAATAACGTAGTGTTATCTGCATACCGACTTGCTGAAAGCTGAAAATCTAAACCATTCCATTGTTTTAGTTCCTTACTGATTTGAATATAAATGAATAGCTCTGCTACTAATACAAATAGGTAAGGACTAGTTGGATCCCCTTGGTGAAATTTCTTTAAAGTCCCATATGGCAGTGATATTGAGCATGTAACATCCTGATCATTTTAATAAATTTTGTTCCAAAACCATAATGCTCTAAAGTACTCTAAAATTTGTCCTAGCATGTGAAAAGCCTTACAAAAATCCTTAAATAAATCTTTCATCAAATTGCCATAATCAAATAAATATGATATCATTATGAATTATTTTTACCCTTAACAAACCATGCATTTCACCTATTTCACCTATTCCATGTTTGCAATGGTCACTGTAAGTATCTTTTAAACATCCAGTAGTGTTATAGGTCTGAAATAATCAATAAGCTTTTTATCTTTGCTTGGATTAGATGTAAGTATAATTAACCCTTGTTTCATTGTAGACAGTAGAGTATTTCAATCTATACATTCTTACAAAGCTGTGAATATTAATTCTCCTATATCATTCCAAAAAAACTTCTAAAAAATGAGTAGTCTGCCTATCTTGACCAGGAGATTTTCCAGATGCTATCCCTTTAATGGAAGAATTAATTTCCTCTATCCATAATTTATCACATTCATCTTTGAAGACAACATTAACCTGTGGGATGTTTTGTTTTGTGCTATGTATTTAAAGAATGCATTAGCTTTCTTCTCATAGAATGCTGAAGTAAAGTGCTGAATAAAGTGTGTAAATTTCCGCTGACATTAACACTGGAACACTTATTTCATAGCAACCCCTGTTTATCAGCTAGAACCATGACAGACTAATATATTGTCTCATTGCTGTTTCCAAAATACCATATCCCCTACACTAGCATGAATCTCTTGTTAGAAAATGAAATGTGCATTTTGCCCCTTACAAAACAAAACCAATGATTTCAGTTTCAGATTGTCCTTAAGTCCCCTTTTGTTTAAAGAAACAAATGATAATTGCCTATTTAATATAAACATACAAAATATAACTTTAACAAGCACACAAAGACAGATAAAAATAAACCTGTTACTTTCTCCTTGTGTTATTGATAAACAACACTTATAAAATGCTACACTAAGCTCCTGGCAAATAAATCACAATTTCTCCACATTTAAATCTGTAGCTTGCTCAGCAATTATAAACTAAAATCTGTTTTCTGTCTATATACCAGAAAGGACCCTGGAAAAAGGCCACCTTTCCCTCTGCTCTAGCTTGCTTAATAACTGGTTAAAGTGCTTCCCTTGCCAACCTGTGATCTTTAGACCTCTTGTTTGTGAAATGAATTGATGTTTCTTTACAAACTTTTGTACAAACTTTTTTTACAAAGTTTTTTTTTGTCAGAATCCAGTTTTGGTTACTCTGCTAGCACTTTGTAAACAGAATTATGACAGCCCTTGTTTGAATTCCACCTTTCTTCTCAATTCTATTGACCACGTCTACAGCATCCTCCATATCCAATAGCACACCTGGAGCAAACCTGGAAAACATGTTAACCACCTCCCTCCTGGTTCCATTGTGTTTTGTAATGACCCTGTTCTGTCTTTCATTTTCAGCTTCTTATTGTCTTCCTTTGGTTTGAAGAAAGCAAGATCTAATTCTGCCTTTTTCTGTTTCCACATATTTGGCTGCTCTCTGACTTCAGAATTAATGGTACAGTTTTCTTCGTTTTTATTTTTCTTTGTCAAGGGAGACAGTAGCCTCTAGAATGTCGGCACCGGAAACCTCATCAAATTTTTGTTCAAGACAAATTTTCTTTAAAAATTTAAGCGTTGTGTAAGAGTCGCTTGCCTATTGCCACCATTTCTTCCATCGGTTAAACATAACTGTCTAATGTATATTTCTATCGGTCACATAGTTAAGTGTTCCATTTTCAGTTTTGCCTGTGTTTTGCATGATTGAACTGTCCGTCAGCATTTTCCATCATTGAAGGTGGAGAATAATCAAATAATATACAGACACTCCTCACTTAATGACCAAGTACCACTCCTACGACTAGGTCATTAAGCGAATTGGTCGATAAGCAAGGAGCTGCCTCTTACCTATATTTCAAGCATACTGTACTGATAGTGGGTTTGTGTCAAACATGTTTAGATATTGTTTTAATGTCATCTTTGCACCATTTATAACATTTTTTATATATTTATAAATATTTATATGGTAATATACTGTTTACTGTAATAAACAGAAGAGGAAATTAGTTCTAATATACATTACTGCGGTTTGCAAACTGTAAATTGTAAATTTATAGACAAAATATGTTTTCTTGGAGATTGAAAATGCGAGTGTATTGAATACTGCCTGACTGCGGGAACGAGACTGAGACAGAGCAGCGACACAGACCAACTGTGATTGTTCTGTTTGGTAGCAATGCACTTCCTCCTAAGCAAATGTTTTACTGTTTGTTTCCAGCTAGGGGTACTTTAGCATGGGACACGTTCTGTTTAGCTCATCGCTAGCCTGCTGTTTTTGCCTCTCACATTCATGGTGTTAAAAAAAAACGTGGTTGCAGTCATTCACAGTAGCGGTGCTTGATATTGGAAAATTTCAGATTTGCAAAATTTACAAAGCAAAAAGGGAATTAAATTTATCAAAAACCTCTCTATGAGTGTTTTACACGGTAATGATGAAAATTATCATGATAGGCTCAGAGAGCAAATGCATAGGGTTACCATATTTGGTGAGACGAAAAAGAGGATGTGCCCAGGGATCATAATATTAATGAATATTAGTGAGTTTTCAGTACTGTATCCACCCTTTAAAACAACACAATAACACGTATATCACAAAATGCAAAGCTAAAGTTTGTTAAACTTCAAGCAAACGACGCAATTTGCTGTTCACACGAAAAGAAAAATTGTGTGAAAGTGCCAGTGGTTTCCAGAAATTGACATCACTTTTGAGCAGTGTGCCAAGTAGGGATGTGATGTCAACTTCTGGAAGCCATTGGCACTTTCACACAATTTTTCTTTTTGTGTGAACTAACAAACTTTAGCTTAGCGTTTAAATGATATCTATCCTGTTGCTATTCTTCTTTAATCACATTTGCATTCATATGGATTTGAAAATTACAATATCTAAAAAAAGCATTTAAAACATGTTTATTATACTTGAAGTTTAGATAAGTTTAGGTGGGAGTTTCAATCTAGTAGCTCTTAGTTTCAAAATGGTTGGTGACCCCTGAGCTAGAGAGATCAGCCATACTCTACATACTGTAATAATCTGTACAGTGCAAGCAATTTCCTGCACATCTTGGAATTGTTTGTCCTTAACTCTGTTTGAATTCCATTCAACAGGGACATAGTACAGCTGCTTCATCCTTATATGGTTCTTCTGAAGCACCCGGTCAATGGGTGAAATTCTGATACTGTGTCAATGCCATGGAATATTAACAGGTCTTCACAATTCACGTTTGAATTTCCCTCAATTGGATGGCATTGTTGGCAATACCTAATATTATCAGGGCAGTCTCTTGTTCAGCTGAAAGAAGTTGCCGCCTGCCTTCAGCACATGCTCTCCTCTCAGTTTTGAAAATTGCAATTTTACCATTACTGACAAACAGTCATCCATTACCACGGTAAAACTAAACTGAAAACAAAGTGAGAATTCAGTCTATAAACTTTCCTTTCTTAAAGTACGAACAATAGATGCAACTGTTATGGCTTAAGTTTGGTTGGACTCATTTTCCAGCTTTTCTTATAGCCCTCCTATTCACCAGCACATGATGAACTAGGGTGGTATGGATTTCATCTGAGACTATTTGTCTTTGTTGTCTTACTCTTAATCTTCCTCTTTCTCATCTTCTCTGTCTTCCAGCTTTGGGCATTGTTAGGATCCAGTATTTAAAAGAATGAACACATACCTCTAGGCTGTATTTATTGATCCTGCAATTCTGATTGGTGTGTTAACAATTTTGAGCCTTTTCACTTGGAAAACTCTTCAAGTTTACATTTTGATGGCTTAAGTTACTTGCAAAGAGTATGTGTTTTCTGAATGAGTATGTACAGTAGTGCAATGAATGATTTATCGGGCCACTTTTGTGTAAGGTTTTTTATAAAAAGTTTTGAATATTGACACGTGTTTTTTGTTTCAGCAATTTACAAACTGTAAACCCCTATGCTCAACCAACCACCATTTGGCCAGTGCAATTGCAGAGCCACCCAGACACACCAACACACGAGTACTCACCTTTTTCCTATCTCCCATGATATCTTGTGTGAATTATGGGCCCAGCTTTTGCTTTGTTGCACCGCTGAACCATAACTGGCATTTTTGACTGATAGTGATAGCAAAACAACAAATCAATATGTAGGAACAAAGCCTGTCAACCAAAAACACGACGATGTTGTCATATCTCTGCCTTCTACATGGCCTTCTGTATGATCAATGGATGGGAGGATGACATAGAAAAACTGGCATCGGATAACATACAAAACACATTTAGTAGTGGTGTAATGGACCGCAGTTGATCTGTGACCCATACGGATATCCCCCCATGGTTTGGCACGCATGTGAACTGCAGACTGATTGAAGTTTAACCATGATAGTGTGAAATGCAGTTTTACTGGAATAACAATTCCCTAAATCCTGATGCTACAGAAGTCCACAGACACAACATATTCAGGGCTTGAAATAGATTTCACACCTGGGGGAGTGTTCTCCCCTTATGTGTAGCACAAGGGAACTTGAAACATAAAATCGTTATGCACCAGATCCCTCCCTTCCAGTGACAAGCAGAACACATTCTCCTATCCTAGACTTCATCACATGTGGCACTACTTCCTCCCATATGCTCCTAAATTTTATCAAAGTGTATATGACAGGTTGTCATCAGTCCTGGGTTGACTGCAATACCACATCTGCATCGGCAGGGAAGGCCTAAATGTGTTCATTACAGCTCAGCTTTGCTGTCACGAAGCTCTTCATCTAGGTGTAAGATGGCATGCCTTCCTGTTGAACTGCAGAATGCTGAGATTTGTTTTTAAAACTATTTAAAATTGGAATCAAAATCACTGAGATGTCATTGGATATTTGTGCCCAGAGGTATTTTAAGAATCATCTAATAGGGAACAAGAAACTCACAGCCCAGGTTATCTATCCATTTACCATAATTTATTCAATACAAAGTCATAGTGAGCCTGGAGACTATTCCAGGAAGCTAGAATTCAACATATTGGAGTTACCAGTCTATAACAGGACATACAGTATAGTTTTGTGTCTTTGGACTGTTGGAGGAAAGAGTAGCTGGGTTAAACCCAGACTGGCATCCCACCAAGGGAATAGCCCGCATTGTGCTGTGCTGCTTAGGATAAGTGGTTGGGAGATGTATGGACTGATTGATTTAAACATACAATCTTTTTACAACAGCAAGGACACATTCAAGGTCAGAAATGGAACCTATGAAAGTACTAGCCACTGTAACACCTTGTAAATACATTGAGATATTCTGTGATTTAACCGTGCCACTGCTTTGTTACCACATATTGATGTTTGAGAAAACCTGTTTTCCCTACTGACATAATCAAGGCTGAAAATTAAGCTAAGGTATGTGCTTTGTGTCTCTGACAGCAAGAACACAGCTGCAGTTAGTGCTGACACGTTGTCTGTGTGACAGTCTTGCTTTTGTCCACCTTTAGTTTTGGCAGATGTAAAAAATGGGTAGAATGGTAGACATTGAGACTGATGACACTGACGGGTGGACTGAATTTATAGATAAAATTCCTAGATGTATACATTAGGGGTATAAGCACACAAAATTCACAGTTCAGTACAAACTTCAGTTTTAGGTTCATGGTTCGGTGCAATTTCTCTAACAGGGAAAACAGAATCTGTTTTGAAATTATTTGTTATTAACACTGCGAATGCAGTTAGGAACAGTTGTATACCAAAGGCAATGTCTGTTGATGTGTCTGAATGACACATTTTTTTACATAGTAAATATATGTTGAAAATATGTCATCATGACCATAATCACCACCCCTATCAGCTGTAAGTACTTTTTTAGCCCAGTCGGATGATCCTGGCAAAAGCACCTTGACAGACATTCTTTCGTATACATATTTGGATGATTATCGTTTCAAATGATTGTGTAGGATGTGTTTCCAGCAACATTTCCAACTTCAGTATAACAAAACCAGCAGTCAGTCTTGGTCTTATCAACTACTCTCTTTCCAAAATGTTCCATAACTGCCTATTATACCTGACTGTGATGAGCATTAGCTGTAAGTCACAGCCACGAATAGTGTAATGTTTTTGTGTTGAACATTTACTTTTGAGTTTCTGCCCACGTCAGTAAAGGTAATTGTGCCTTTCATTGTGCGTACTGAAACAAAACAATGAATATGTGTACCATTACAGCCCTAGTGTATATGATATGTTTGTGTTAAGAGAATGATGCTGTGTTCTGCATGGGATGTATTGTAAAGAGTATTTTTATTTTCATTGTATATATATGACAAAACTCTACACGCTCTCTATCAATGCTATGAAATAGAAATTAGATACAACCTAAAGGTTTTTGACACTTTCAGATTTCATATTGCCATGTTCATGATAGTGATAGTGATAGCAGAAGATAGCGTCTGCAAGCCTTGCTTCAGTTTTGGTGAGATGGATGGTAGGGTCATACTCCTACCAATATTGTGGGAGTACCAATTATCTATACCAATACTTTTAGCGATCTCCAAATTTTTTCACTTTAATATTAGGGTAGAATTAAAGGCAAAATGTTTCCTTCTGCTGTCATTTGTTGTGCAAAATCAAGGGTGTGTCCCAATAGTGTTATTTCCTTTCTTGTCTGTTTCCCTAGCTAATTGTTATCCTCATTAAAATTCACAGTGGAGATGAGGGAAGGAAACTTGTATGGTTTGTGCAATGATTGTGCCTTCCATTAGGGACTGGGAGCATGCAGCCACTCAAGAGTGCATGAGAGATTACCAAAACGGTTCGATTTGTTTATTACACTATATCAGCAAAAGTATTGGGACATGCCTTTTAATCAGTGAATTCTGGTGTTTCACTCAGACTCATTGCCACTGCTGTATACAATCAAGCACCTAGCCATGCAGTCAGATTTACAAACATTTCTGAAAGAATGGGTTGTTCTGAAGAGCTCACTACATTCAAGCATGGTACTGTCATAGGATGTAATCTTTGCAATAAGTAAGAAAACTTCTTCCCTGCTAAATACATATTCCATGGTCAACTATAAGTGGTATTATTGCAAAGTGGAAGCATTTAGGAACAACAGAAACTCAGCCACAAAGTGGCAGACCACGTAAAGTAACAGAGCAGGGTCACCAAGTGCCAAGGCATTAACCCCAGCACAAAGACTGCACCAGGAGCTTCATGGAATGGGTTCCATGGTTGAGCAGCTGCATGCAAGCCTTACATCACCAAGCGCAATGCCAACCGTCAGCTGGAGTGGTGTAAATCACGCTGCGACTGGACAGTGGAGCAGTGGAAATGTGCTTTCTGGAGTGATGAATTACGCTTCTCTGTCTGGCAATCTGATGGATGAGTCTGGGTTTGGTGAATGCAAGGTGATTCTTACCTGCCTGACTGCTTTGTGCTAACTATAAATTTGGTGGAGGAGGGATAATGGTATGGGGTTGTTTTTCAGGGGTTGGGCTATAGGCCCCTTAATTCCAGTGAAGGGAACTCTTAATGCTTCAGCATACCAAGACATTTTGGACAATTCAATACTTTCAGCTTTGGAACAGTTTTGGGAAGGGCTTTTTCTGTTCCAGTATGACTGTGCCTCAGTGCACAACGCAAGGTCCATAAAAACATGGTTGGGTGAGTTTGGTGTAGAAGAACTTGACTGGCCCGCATAAAACCTTGACCTAAACCCCATCAAACACCTTTCAGACGAACTACAACATAGATTGTGAGCCAGGCCTTCACGTCCAACATCGGTGCCTGACCTGAAAAGTGCTCTTCTGGATGAATGGGCAAAAAATTCCCACAGACGCACTCCAAAATTTTGTGGAAGTTCTTTCCCAAAGAGTGGTAGCTGTTATAGCTGCAAGGAGGGGACAAACTCCATATTGATGCCTATGGATTTAGAATGGAATGTTATAAAAGTTACTATACTTCCAATAGCCAGGCATCTCAATACTTGTGTCCATATATTGCAGAAACCGTGACAATTTCAGATAATTATGCTTGGTACAATCATTCACTTTTACATTCAATATCCACTTTGCTGGCAACAAATTCTATACCTAACGTGTCATGAAAACCTTTTTGCGTTTCCCAAATAATTTGATATTGCATCTTTAACCCATTATCATTGTTTAGGGGGGTAGGGTTGAAATCAAACCTATATCCTTGCATACAAAATGTCTGCAAAATTTGAAAAAGATGAAGTGTCTGAAGCTGCCCTTCTCTTTGCAGTCACTATGTGCTGCTGCTTCAATTTTGCTGTGATTAATCTCTAAATTTGAAGTCCAGGTCTTCACCCTTCCCCCTTCCAAGGAATACAAATACATTTGTCACTGAGAATTTTTATCACTGGTGTTATTGGGTCTCATATTATATTTTAACATAGCATTTCTTGGCCTATTAAACTGGTTCCTTGAGTAAAGGGTCCTCGAGGAAGCATATTTATTTTTAATTTTGTCTTTTTCATAATATTTCATTTATTTTTGTACTGTGTACTTTTTAAGTCTGGCTTTTTACATTGTCTTTTTTTTGGCAGTATGTGTATGTTCGTCTGTGCACAATGTTCTTGATGTTGTCTGCTTTCACACAACCAGCTCAAATTCTTAATCGTTGGCCACTTCCACACAGCCTGTAATTGTTTTTTTCTATTGCTCATAGTTCATTAACGTCTTGGGAGTTTCCTGGCCATGGACCCAAAATGTCAATGTTTTGTTCCCTGAGCCACTTAGTTATCACTTTTGCCTTATGGCACGGTGCTCCATCATGCTGGAAAAGGCATTGTTCATCAGAAAATTGTTCTTGGATGGTTGGGAGAAGTTGCTCTTGGAAGATGTTTTGGTACCATTCTTTATTCATGGCTGTGGTCTTTCGCAAAATTGTGAGTGAGTCCACTCCCTTGGCTGAGAAGCAACCCCACACATGAATGGTCTCTGGATACTTTACTGTTGGCAGGACACAGGACTGATGGTAGCGCTCACCTTTTCTACTCCAGACAATCTTTTTTCTGGATGCCCCAAGCAATCGTAAAGGGGGTTCATCAGAAAATGATGAACTTATCCCAGTCCTCAGCAGCACCAATCCCTGTACCTTTTGCAGAATATCAGTCTGTCCCTGATGTTTTTCTTGGAGAGACATGGCTTCTTTGCTGCCCTTCTTGACACCAGGCCATCCTCCAAAAGTCTTCACCTCACTGGGTGTGCAGATGCACTCACTCCTGCCTGTTGCCATTCCTGAGCAAGCCCTGCACTGGTGGTGCCCCAATCCCACAGCTGAATCAACTTTAGGAGACGGTCCTGGCACTTGCTGAACCTTCTTGGGTGCCCTGGATCCTTCTTCACAGAAATTGAACCTCTCTCCTTGAAGTTCTTGATGATCTGATAAATGGTTGATTAAGGTCCAATCTTACTAGCAGCAATATCCTTGCCTGTGAAGCCATTTTTGTGCAAAGCAATGATGAGTACACATATTTCCTTGCAGGTAACCATGGTTAACAGAGGAAGAACAAGTGTTTCAAGCACCACCCTCCTTTTAAAGCATTCAGTTTGCTATTCTAACTCAATCAGCATGACAGAGTGATCTCCAGCCTTGTCCTCGTCAACACTCTGTATTAACAAGAGAATCACTGAAATGATGTCAGCAGGTCATTTTGTGGCAGGGCTGAAAAACAGTGGAAATGGGTTTTTTGGGATTAAGTTCATTTTCATGGCAAAGAGGGACTGTGCAATTACTTGCAATTCATCTGATGACTCTTCATAACATTCTGGATTATGTGCAAAGTGCCATCATAAAAACTGAGGCAGCAGACTTTGTGAAACTTAATATTTGTGTCATTCTCAAAACTTTTGGCCACGGCTATAGTGTAAAACTCAGTATAACAGATGTATTGAATAGACACCATATCTGGAGTTCCTTGACCTGTTCACTGATTCACAATTCATTTGAATTCTGTGTTTGGTCAGAGTCCAGGCAATCATAGTCAGGTTGATGCTTTCCACATTGTAGAATATCTGGGTACCCTCTACTAGGGATGTCCCAATCCAGATTCTTTGTCCCTGATACCAATCATTTAAGATTAAGTATTTGCTGATACCAAGTCTCAAACCAATACATGTATTTTCCAACAGCATAAATGCAAACTATAGACCATAAGTACATTAAAATTATTAAAATCTATGGCGTATATGCTTGACTACTCAGTAGGTCTGCAGTGCAGCAAGGAAAACAACGTTTGTTAATGGGTAGTGCTGTGTCTGAAATGAAGTGTCGAGAGGGCAGGGCGTAACATGGCTCCAATAGCACCAAAAGGCAGCGAAAACTAATATTCTCAACCACGGGTTGGTCATCAACAGCAATGAACTCTATCACCTGCTCTGTAATCCTTTTTGCGTTATCGCTGTCGTGTGAAAACTTTTCTTGAAAGTTTCCTCCAGTGTGTATTGCTTCGATGCAGCCTTTCCCCCAGTGAGCCGAGTGAATTCACTGCACTCAGCCGCGTGTTTTAACTTTATATGTCTGATCAAATTTGTAGACAGCATCATGGATGAGAAAAAAAATGATCAGGAGATGATCTACTCATTAATCCCGATCTCGATCAGTCTAAAATGCCTTGATCATGAGTCCTGATCTGATCTTGATCGGATTGGGACATCTCTACTCTCTACAATTCTGACCTTATTTTCTTTCAGTTTCATTGAATTTTGGGCAATGACCATGCTTACAATGGCATGTAACATATGTATGAACAGTGGGACTGGTGATCTAGAGTTACTGTAGGACATAGCAACAATAATGACAGATGAAGCCCTCGGGAAATGCATTACTTAAGTGGAAAGTTCAGGATCAGAAGTACAAATCCAGACCAAGATTTTGTTTCAGGCACCCAGTTGAGTACTCTTTGAATGTGACTCTTTATACTCAACTGGTTGGTTAGACTGGATTTGTACTTTCTGAACCTAAACTTTTCAAAAGACTTACCTGTTGGTTTGTTTAAAATTCTGGATAAGGGAAGCCACAGTTGACCATCTGAGGTTATGTTGCACTCTTTAACCAGCCTCTCTCAGTGATAGACCATGATTTATTACATGGTCTATGATGGTGACTCTTATTTCATCAGTAACAGCTCTTACCCCCCTTTGAACATCCCCATATATTCTTACTCATCTCCCCCTACTTCTCCTTCTCTATTGTCCTGGTCCAACTGTTCCTCTCCCTTGTCCAGACATTTTTTTCTCACTCTGCTCCTGTGTGTTGTTCTATATCCTCACAACTGGTGACTGAATAAAGCCTGCAGCTGCCATACCACATTAACGAGCTGCTCATGTACCGTGCCTAAAGCAACATCCGAAGTGTGTGTAGAGATGGCGATGGGAGCATCCGGCGAGGGTTGGACAAGCAACAGAGCATCCATAAAGGCCTGTTTAAAATTGCAGAATGGCTGACACCATTCTGCAGTCCACTCGATCACTGCTTTGGATGAAAAACCCTTAAATGAAAGCATGATGCGAGCAGCCGTGGGGATGAAACAATGGTAAAAGTTAACCATCCTCAGAAACTCCTGCAAATCCCAAACAGCAGTAACTTTCTCATGGAGAGGTAGTGCCCCCTCTGCGGTAATGTGGTGGCCAAGAATATCAGCAGAAGGGGCACCAAACTGACATTTAGTAACATTCACAATCAACCTGTGAGCACTGAGAGCATCCGAATGAGCAAACAGAAAAGGCATGTCCCACACAATGCTGTCCAAATGCTGAGAAGTTTGAGCTGCGTACTCCAGCCCAAAAGGCAAACGATGTGACAACAATGGTCTTAGGGATGTCCTGGAGGTGCACTGGGACCTGATGGTAGCCCCTGACCAGGTCCAATTTGGAAAAGATGACAGTTCCCGGCAAACAGGTGGAGAAATCCTGAATGTGTAGAATAGGGTACCAGTCAGGGGTAGTGACATCAATAAGGCGCCTGTAGTCCCAACAGGAGCACCATGCACCACCAGGCTCGGGCTCCATATAGAGAAGAGAAGACCACGGGCTGTCAGAACGCCAAACTATCCCCAAATGCTCCAGTGTGGCAAACTCCTCTTTGGCAACAGCCCCCACACAAGAAGTCAGCCCCCAACAATGGTGCACACAAAACAGCAATGGTACCAAAGGGAGAAAGCAGTAGGATAGTCGGAGTACAGGCGAAGAGTTCAAAACCAGGAAAGCAATGAAACCAGGGCAGAAGTATCAGACAAGGGGCGAAGCGAGAATCAGAAACCAGAAACCAAAACTGTCATACTGTACATGGTAAGGCAAATCAGAAATCAAACCACACAATGAGAAAATGAACAAGAGCTCCCGAAGTTATGAGCTGTGGCCTTTTCATGGCAGAGGGAAGCAGGAAGCAGCGCTGAAGACAGGAGGGGCGTGGCCAGGTACAGGGGGCGGAGCCACAGGGAGCGACGGGTGAATGGCGACTGTAGGCCAGGAAATCCGGGGAACCAGCAGGGAAATCCTTAAAATGCTTACGGCACGTAACACAGGGCAAGGCGAGAAACCAACATGCCTACTCTGGCTCCATCAGTTCAAATGTCGCTAGAAGCAACAACTTAAAAGCATCGTAGACCGGGGGATCTTGGTGGAAACTCACCACCCGCGATGCCGTGGCATTGTCCAGCAGTGTGACAACATAGTAGTATTTTGTGTCATTTTGCATGATGCCCTGCATGGCAAACTGAGCTTTAGCCTGCATGAACGATACAGTGGCATTCTCATGCCGGAACTATGGCAGCATTAAACCTACAGCATTAGCTGTCATACTGAGAGAAATCTCCTTGAAAACGTACAAAGAGATGTTGGGGTCACCAATGTGGCGAGAGGAGAAAAGATAGGAGAATTTTTCTTTATCCAAAAAGCAGTGGGAACTCTTTATTATTCCAGAAAGGGAAAAAACAATATATTTGCCACCAAGACAAATGCAGCTCACCCAACATTCTCACCAGAAGAAAAACAAACCTTCAAAATAAAAGCACATCTGCCCTGAGAATTCTGATCGACTAAGAATCTGCTACAGTAATAAGTACACTCGCTAAAAATACTATTGAAGGCATTTTGTTATGCCCAATAGCGAGTAATCCTCATGCTTAATAAATTTGGTCAGCAGAGCACCCCACGTGCAACACAAGCGATAAGCACTGAAACTCCGATGATGGAAGGGACAGATCAGCAGCCAAAACATCTTTTAAAAGAGGAGATGCTGTGGTTAAACAAGGTAAAAAGATGTAGGTGGTGTGACGGTACTTTTTGCAAGTCCGACACGTTTTTTTGTAAATATGGTTTTCCATTTTTTCAGTTCACAAATTATTTTGTAATTATTTATTTAGTGTTGTTTTAGTTTACGATGACGACACTGGTCCCAACAAGTCCAAAGCGCACAAACGCACACCTTGACACTGTCGATCAACGTAGAATAAGCCCAGATTTTAGCCTAAACATTTTCATAAACACTTATTCAATGGAGATTCTAATGTGGCAGGCAGAATTTTTTTATGGCTTTAATAATGATTATATTTAGCAACTACATTGACAAGAGATATTAAAAAGCTCTCCATTCTAATGATAATTTAATAAATATGAATAGACAACACTTACGGTAGTTTTGCCTACTCTGGCGGTTCATCATCCAGAACAGCGCCTGTGTATTTTCTCTTCAGGTGTTCGTGCATAGCGCTAGTACCATCACACTTTGCACAGTGTAAAACCACCTTTTTGTTTTGTGATAACTACTCCCATAAATATGTAGTGACATTAAGGGAAAACATTTTGTTTTAAAATGTTTTTTAAAATCATAAAGGTAACTTTATTAAAATAATTTTTTTAAACTATGCGTCAATTTAAAATATTAATATCGATCCATTTCAGCATCGACATCATTGACTACGTCGACTAATTGCGGCAGCCCTAAAATAGTTTTTTTCTTGGTGTTTCATTAATCAGTTTAATTAAGGGAAGAGTTGTACTCTGTAATAAAACGGATACAAATGAAATAAAATAACGAAAAACATTCATGCACTTAGAGTGCGTGCCTGTGTCCGTAACTTGCCGCTTACATACCGTTTAATAATGCGCCACTGACTTTAGACGTGTTTTTTTTTGGTCAGATGTTATTTCGCTACCTTACAATAGCAATGCGCCGACAATGCCCCAGCCATGCCTCATTTAAAAAACACCATTCCTACCAGCAGGAAATGGCCGCAAACTCATTTGCTATTTTACGATGTGCTTGCAACTAGCAAAACCACTTTGCGTCGCACTTTCCGCCAGTGCAAAATAGGGCCCAATGAGTTAAGTACAATGGATGATCAGCAACACCTGCTGGCCAAACAGGGATCACACATACAGAAAGGTCAGGACAGGGGCTTATCCTGACAACTATGTTTAGAGTTTTGAAAATGTGACTATAGATTGGAGTAAATTATGTTATCATTGATATTGTAATATGACACTTACCATGTAAATATTTATACCAGTGTTATCATGGATGGTATGACATGGCACAGCCCTGCTGTTGACTTAATCTTCAGTTGTGCAACCTGTCATGATAATAGGACATGTCAATAGACATATTAAGCTAGTTCACTTTTGGGATTAATGAAACTGATTTTTAAAAATGTATCCACCTCCATTCCCCACTCTAGAATGGAAAATGACCCATATGTGTGGATATAATATAGATACATTTTTTTTAAAATGACCGTATTATATACGAAACGATAAAGGCCATTGAACCACATTGCAAAATTTTTATTCATTCCTGTAACATGTACTTTAGTGCATTCTATATTGTGAAAAGGTTTTATTCTCTGAAAGAGCATTGATTTACAAGAAAAATCAAACATAATATAAAAACAAAATGACACATCTTTTACTGCTCCCTGTTGTTAATGTTTTTCGGTCATTGTGCTATGTGTGACAAACACTGCTTGTTGTGTGAGAATGTCTCCTTATTTTGAGACATGTATGAAGTGTTTTGATGGTTTTAATGAATTTTGAGATTAACTGCTGGGGCCAATCTTGCATGTTGGTAATGTCAATTGTGTGAAGAGTTATGAAAAACCGAATATTCCTGTCAAAGTCACAGACACACAGCAAAAACGTTGCCCACGGCAGGCATTAATTACACAGTGCTGCCGAAAAAACTTTTGCATCAAAAAGAAATACTCATCAAGAAATACAAGGTATGGCAGTCACAAAAGAATAACCAAATTTTATTTACAATTTGCAGGGAAGATTCCACACATTATAAAAAAAGCACATTTTGAATACACAGTAACTGAATGTAGTCAAAATCAAAATACTATTTTACAAAACAAAAAAAAAACTGAACACTGTAGTGGCCCTTTCCAGTACAGCAAATTGTAAAATTAAGGAAGAGAATACAACAAATCACACAGAGCACTCAGGTGTTATCCCATTGGTCATGTGTATTCAGACACAGGATCTCATCTACATCACAAAGGATGTGTTCCCTGGCCAAATAGCAGAGGAAGTAATGTTTAGAATTATGCATCAATCCTTGATAAGCCTCAGGCTGCTTACATTACCCGTTCATAAGGGTTCTGATCATATACCTTCCATTACTAACTGGAAAACACAGACTGAGGAATGGGGAGTATGGTGGAAGGAAGATCACCTGAATGTGTGGGTAGGAATTGAACTCTTTTTGAACAACACTCAAATGAAGAAAATTGTTACAAACTGGTTCAGGGTTCATAACAAAGAAATAGGGATACTGATAACAGTTGTAACGCTCCCAAAAGGGAGTTTTAGTTATAGTGGGAAAATACACAAATGACTTAAGGCAAAATGCCTATCCATAAATTTATCTGATTGCTCAAATACAATGAATGGCAGCACAGCGAGGAACCAAATGCAGAGTGAGATGCTCCCCAAACCAGCCTTTTATTCTTCCATCTAACAGTGATCAAATCTGTATGACAGTAGTAATCAGGAACACCTGAGCAGAAAGAAAGAAAAGAGCAGAAAACAAGAATACAGACAAATAGCAAAACCATTGCAACATTATGTCTTGCGATATAACACTAACATTATCCCATATGATAGCATGTAGTCTGGTTTGGGATACTATGCTTCCTCTGTAGTGATGGGAATAAAAAATCAGAGTTCATTGAGGAATTCCACAACTATTGTATGGGCTAATCATAACTTGGTGACGGAACACCCCTTGTAGACTGAGAGCAGCATACATTGTCATATTTCTCCCCCCTTTGGCCAGAGACATCCACTGTTGCTTTTTTGTCTGATGATTTTCCTGGCTCTGCAAAAATTTAATCCAACCTCAGCAATACATGGCTTTATTAGTCAACACTACATTAATAATTTCTTTGTGTTCTGGACAGAAGAGACAGTTTTGTTCATGATTTCATGGGACGTCTGCAGTGGTAAAAACAGTTACTGTTTCCCCTAGACATATAAAAGTTATAACTGTGCAACTGTACTACAGAGCTTACCTGTTTTCATTGCAAAATATCCTAATGATTATAGTGCAGATTCAAATTGGCCTGGACTCACTGCCTAGCTTCTCACACAGTCATGCCATGGTTAATGATACCATCAACCAAAATCTCTCATCTCATTTGATATCTATTTTTCCCTTTCCCTTCTGTACTCTTACTGGTTACTGGAATAAATAGGGAACTGAATTAATCCTTCTGATTCATGGTTTGCACTGGTTATTGTTTTGATTGTTGACAAAGGTGTTTCTCCAAAAGGTATAGGTGTGCTCACAATGACAGTTGTGCTACTATAATCAGATGTGTGTAGTGTAACCACTGCACACATGTGATTGTAACCATTTGTGAAAACTGTAAAACATTCTTTCTGCATTGACTTCCTGCATGAAAGGGGTGGGGGTGCAGTGGATAGTCCTGTAGTACTGTTGTCTCACACCCCCGGAGTTCAAGTCTCCACCCTGCATCTACATGTGTGGAGTTTGCATGTTCTCCCCCTGTCATTGTGGGGTTTCTTCCCCCTGCCACAGTCCAAAAACATACTGAAGTTAATTGGAGTTACCAGATTGCCCATAGGTGTGCATGTGTGAGTGAATTGCGTGTAAGCATGCCCTGCAATAGGTTGGCTCCCCATCCCGGGTTGTTCCTGCCTTGTGCCCTGCAATGGGTTGCCTCCCCATCCCGGGTTGTTCCCTGCCTTGCACCCATAGCCACTAGGACAGGATTCAGATCCTCCGGACAAGCGATTTCAGAAAATGGATGGATGGATGGACAGACATGAAATAGGTACCAGAGCTTCAAACTGTTTTCCTGACATTTTGCAGTGACTTACTTATATTTCACACAATATAAAGAAGGCAATTTATGCAGATTAATCATGTTTGAGACCATGATACCCTGGTACTGAACTCAAATAAAAGCACAGTAGTGACTCATGTTGAGCATAGATCAGCCTCACAGCCTTCTTTGATTATTTTCAATGACATGGAATACAGCCAACTCATCTCTACTGCTGTAAAACCAAGTGGGCAGAGGTAAACAGATGAAATGATATTAAATGTGTGTGATATTATTTGTCGATGTTCTAAATTGTGATTTCAAATATGTTTTAGGTCAAAGAATTTTAAAGGCTGTCATTCATAAGAGAGCAAATTTAGCTAAATTCAGAGATTACTTGGACCACGTTAAACCCGAGACAAATTCTGACAAAGAACTAGAAATTTCAAAGAAATGAAAGCAGAGATTGTTCTATAAAATAAAAATCCTTTTAAAACTTTGACCTCAATAAATAAACTTATTATAACAAAGCAGTAGCAAAATGTTTGCGTTTTAAAATAAAGCCTGGAGAATGGCACTATTAAATGTAATATCAGGTCATAACTCCAGTATGGACTTTCTTCCAGATGTGCTAATCTAGCCAGCATTTTCACAGATCATAAATTGGATCTGGTCATGTGATGCTGATATTTTTAGCAAGTTTAGCAACCTTCCCTTTCTTTCAATCTGCATGTTATGTGTAAGTTGTCCTCTCTTCTTTTTGTCAAAAATATTTTAATATGCTTATGTTTTTAAACCCAACTGTATGTGTGTTTACATGAGTTTCCTTCGGATACTCTAGTTGCAGTTATTTGAATTATGGTTTTTTATAGAGTGCGTCCATAGTATATGATTATGCATGTGAGTATATGTCTTGTGATGGACTGGCACCCCATCCAGGGTGACCCTGCCTCATGCCCTGTGATTCCTGGCATAGGCTGTAGGCTTACTCTAACCCTGTACTTAAGAAGTAGTCATGAATGATGGATATTTCACAATCACCTTGTTAAGCCTGCATTTCACAATATGAACAGCATATTCCACATTCAAAATGTTACAAAGAGTTGCATCCATTGTATACATGTCAGGGTTAGGCTCACTTGTACAAAATGTAAAGGTCACAGTTTTAGCCATCTACCACTTGATTTAAAATATTATTTATGGGCATCACAGTGTGAGCCAGATGAACTCCAGATGACAGCAGTAAAAATTGGAGGGTGTAATAGCAGCACCATAAACATTCCCCATGGCAGTCCTGACACATAGACTGCCCCTCACATGTTAACACCTTGTTCTTGAGGGTAGTGTATGAATGAGTTTGCTGAGCTGCATACCAGCGTGCATTTCAGTAATTTACGGGTGGCCCCGGATTCCCCAGCTGTCTGAAAGCCCGTTGGGTTGAGGGGGTGACAGCCTTCACCATGACACTTGCAGCATCCATCAAGGCCCAATGCAAGCTCAGTTGACAAATTTCCAATATCAATAGCAGCTGTCATGACAACATAGGGTAATAGCCAACCTTGTCAAGTACACCCATTAATTCCTGCTGGTGTCAGTGGTGGATAATTAATAGACTTTGCAATCTGGCCCAGCAATAAAAGCTTGGTGTGATACAGACAGCTCCCCCCCCCCACCCACACACACGTGCAGAGCATTAGAACAAGACACTGGAAACAGCAGGATTTTCAAAACTGAGAATTTTATCACAAATGTGTTTCCCAGTGATGTCAGGGGCCTCTAACAATGCAGGATGATGAATGATTGTGGTGGAAAATCTGCGCTCTCTTCGCACATGGATGACACATCCTAATTATACACAAGAAGTAAATTTACTGTGATTATGTCCAGTTGTACCTGTAACTAGCAACTGTTTCAGTGCTGACATTTTTTGCTTTAAATTTCATTTTTGAGGTTACGTTTTGAAATTGCAGCAGCTGACCAAGTCATACTCAAGATTCCTGTTCACTTGTGAATGTGAGATATGTGAAAACTGGAGCAGAGACAGGAGGAGGGGCACTATGTGTTGCGCTGCTTGTGTTTCTGTGTGTGGGGTTGTCAACGCAAGCACAATAGTTCCTGAAGGCCCAAGAGGAAAAATCCCAGGATGGTTCCACCCATTTGCTACTCTTACAACCCCCATCACCCCACAGCTGAGGGAAGACATGAGGGTGGATAGACCAGCATGTTGACATACAAAAGAGGCCAAAATGAACCCTGAACCATTGGTCTATGAATGACAGCTGTAAGGCAGTAGTGGCAATACAAACCACATTCCCATAGCCCTGGAGTGTGTCTGCAGTGCTCCTGACCTTGGTGTGTGGCTCTGCAGGTTAGCAGTGTGTGATTCAAAGGTTGCTGGTACAAACCCTGTGGGACAATGTCACCAATGGACCCTTGAGCAAGGCCCTTAACCCTAATTACAGGGATGCTGCTGGATTCTGTCTTCTGCTCCTTACATGTGTGTTGCTTTGGACAAAACCATCTGCTAAATACGGCCTACAGTGTGAGATGCAGAGCTCAGTGGGGATGGATGCCATTGGCTTTGGATGAACTGTGCTGTTACTCTAACTTCACACTCCCTTGTGGAGTTGGAGTGCTGATGCTCTGCCATCAGAAGCAGCACCAGCACCTGCCTGCCGTCACCTCCCTACCCCCACATTGAGACTCAAATCTTAAAATTTCGACAGTGTATATTAGGACTTTGCCAACTTGTTAATCTGAGTTCCTCTGCCGCCCCCTGGAGGATGGGCTCCCCCTTTGAGTCTGGTTCCTCCCAAGGTTTCTTCCTTCCAGGGAGTTTTTCCTTGACACTGTTTCCACTGCCTTGCTCACTGGGGACTTTGGGCAGGCATAATCTAAAGTACTTTGAGACCATGTAATGTTGTGAAATTGAATGGAACTGAATAAATGTGTAGGTGATGTTTCAGACGTGTTTGTTAAAAGTGCATGAGAACATGTTGGAATACATTCACAGGTGAAAAAAACACTAACGTCACATGAATGACCTCCACTGTGGAATATTTAATAGCAACGCACACATGAGCAATGCATGAACACCACTCTAGCACATGAATGCTGCACCTTTCACATGAGTTTAGAGGATTATGCTAATATGATTAGAGTGGATTATGATAATGAAAGCTGACGCAGTCCCAGGTCTAGGGGCACATTTTGTACTCTCATTTGGGAAAAGTTAATTGGTTTGGTACCTTTGATGTGTGGAGTACTGAGAGATAGGGTTGGGAACAGAATTTTTTGGCCTTGTTGAAATTTGCTTCAGCTTTCAGCTGGAAAGAGCTGGGATTTGACTTCATAGCCAAGAGTGATATTCTATACTAACCCTGTATATCTGAGGACTGAAATACAAAATTAAACATGAAGCATAGACATGATACACATTTGTGGATGAAGCATTTTGGTTCACAGCCACTCCCAGAAATGTATAATTTCTGACAGCAAGAGAGTGATAATTTAACTGTGTTAAATATTAAATGCTCCTGAGCAAGAGTGCTCATAGGAATGTTTTAATGCACAAGACTTAATATCTGGTTTTACAATAAAATTGACCTACAAACAGGAATATAAACTGCAAGACAATCACTTTTTCTACTAGTGTAGTGTGTCTGTTTTTTGTCTTTTAACCACAATGACTTTAGATACCTCACTAAGCAATCCCAAACTGACTAGTCAGTTTAACTATTCAGCTGGGATCACTTTCAAAACCCATCTTCCCAGTATATGCAATGATTCATACAACACAAAGTTGAAATGAGAAACAGGAGTAAATCAGACATTCATGTGCTGGATTAGTATGGATTTGCTGATCCAGGTCAAATATCTGGAAAAAGCTTTAAAGAATATGAACATTTAAAATAATCAAATCCACAAGTACTCCAGATTCCCTGAAAAATAGTGAGAAATATAGCTTGTCAAAGACTGAGGTTTTTAATGCAAATAATTGGAGGGTCCGTGTCAGGCGCAAAAGCGATGTAGATGTTACTGGTGTGAAAAGGTGTTTCTAAAAGAAAACTTAAAGTGTAATTAAGAGCACCTGTGAAATTAAGGGTGTTATTGAAGGGCCGGACTAGGTTTCAAAATCACAACCGCACACAAAATAAATATGATTTCAATGTTGAATTTTATATAAAATGTATGAATTAAATGCTGTCACTATCTGCACAACAATATCAATGCAAGATGAAACGTTTTCTTAAAAACAGACATGTATTTAATAAGTAAAAATCTTGCAATTCTATTTGCATATAAAGGCAGCTAAATATATCACAATAAACACAAAGATAGAAGCAGCGCTAAACTCCCATAAAGAAGGAAACTAAGTCTGCAATCAGAGAATGGGGCATTTACATTAGCGAAGTTCACACAACTATTGGCAACATTTTTTTTGTGCTAGCAAGATTGCATTTACACACAGTGCAAAAATTAGAAAAAAAGGACAATATAAACGCAAATACAATAATATTTAAGATTTAAAGGACAAGTAAACTGTGTTTAGGCAGATGTATAAAAATATCTTGCAAATTCCTTATGCTCAAATGATTAATTTCTTGCGTGCATAAGGAAAACCGGATCACGATTGAATCCATACTGCATGATAGAGAAACGGGTGACTGTACGTGTGGTTCTTAAACCTGTATGCATACATACATACACACACATACCTACATAGATACATAAACCCACATTAAGCATATAACATAGAATTAACATAGAACTCTTTTGGTGGTAAGTTGCTATACATTTACAAAGAAATTTAGCATAATATATAGGTAGCACTTCTCAAATTATCTACAGAACAGCACATTAGCTTTAAATAGTCTTTTTAAGGATTTCATCCATAAACTTTAGTGATCCTTTAATTGAATGTTTTATTTGCTAATTGGTAACAGAAAATAAATAAGGAACTACTTCTCTGCTACAAGCAACAACATTCTCCCAAAGTACTGTAAAGCTAAAGTTTAAGGCAGTATTTCTGCCAAAACAAAGCTTAATTGTCCTAAAAAGGTACAGAAAAACTTACAATGGCATTTAATATCAACATATCCAGCAAATGCAAGCAAAATATGCAGGGAAATTGTACAAATTCACAAAGCTTTATTTTACAGATCCAATCCAATTTCAATATTAACTTCTGATCTTCAAATCTGGCATTCATAAGGTTTTTGAACCAGGAAATTACAAAAGAACAATATTTTGGAAAGCAAATCTAAACATGTATTTAGTAGAATTCATTTGACTTATTTTTAGAAAAAAAAGTCATTTCCAACTGCCCTGTGGTTTCAGGATGCTGGGGGGTTGGGGAGGTCAAAGACTATAGGGGGGTTGGTGGGCTGGAAGCTGACGGTGCAGGTGGAGGCGTTTATGTATGTGGTATACCCATCTGTCATAATGCCATAACCTGCAAAAGACAGACAGCAATGCTGCAGTTACACATGCGGGTTTAACTTCAAAGCAGACCTGCAACTCTAGCAGGAGGGCTGTACTTTCACCTCACACATCTAGGCCTGGGAGTTTATGTCCTTAATATGTACGGTTAGGTGAATGATCGAGCTTAGCTTTTTACCAGAAATATCAGAGTTGAAGTTAATGAATGTGGTACTTAAAGTGAAGATTGTTTGCTTGAACTTGAGGGTAATTACATCTAAACTGAGTGAATGATTTAGGCATTGCAGCCATTTTTGTACATAGTTCCCCCATTTTCAGGGCTCAAAAGAAATTGGCCAATTGACTGACAAAGCTGTTTAATGGCCAGGTGTGACTGTTCCCTTGATATTTCATTAACAATTAGGCAGGTAAAAGCTCTGGAGTCTATTCCAAGTGTAATAATTAGAGAGACAACAGAAGCAATTGGTACATATCTTGAAAAGAACACACTGGTGATCTCAGCAACACCAAAAGGCCCGGACAACTAAGGAATGTACAGTAACTGCGGTGGATGACTGCAGAATTCTTTGCGTGTTTGAAGAAAAAAACCAATATCTAGCCAGGTCAAGAATACTCTCCAGGAGGTAAGTGTATCATTCTCAAATTCCATTTCATGAAGATTTCATGAAAATAAATACAGAGGTTTTACCACAAGGTGCAAACCTGTGGAAAGTCTCAAACATAGGAAGGCCAGATTAGACTTTGCCAAAAAAAAATAAATCTAAAAAGTCTATTCAATTCTGGACAGATGAAACTAAGATCAACCTGTACCAGAATGAGAAGAGCATGGAGAAGATAAAGAATGGTTCACGATCCGAAGCATACCACATAACCTGTGAAATGTGGTACAGGCGGCCGCATTGAGCTTGTATGGTTTCCAACTGGGTCACTAGTAGTGATATGACATGACTGCTGATAAAACAGTATGAATTCTGAAGGGAATCGGGCAATATGATTGGTTTAGATTCATCCAAGTGATGCACTAGAGATAGGATGGTGCTTCTTAGTATAGATGGACACCAACCCAAAACATTCAGCAAAAATAAACCGAAAACTTTTCATGGCAAAGAGGTGGAATAATCTTCAATGACCAAGATAGTCACCTGACATCAACCTAATGGAACATGCACTTCACTTGCTGAAGACAAAACTGAAGTCAGACAGACCAAAAAGCAAGCAATAAATGAGGACTGCTGCAGTAAAGGCCTGGCAAGGCATCACCACTGAGGAAACCTAACATGTCCAGGGGTGTCAGACTTTCAAAGGATTTTCCACCCAGCCTTAAAAATGATGCTTGTGCAATTATTTTTGAGACTCTGATAATGGGAGGACTGATAAAAATGGAGGGAATTTCACCTTGTATGTCTGAGCATACACAGCATTACACCTTATGGCAAAGTCATCATTTTTATAACATTTCTATGGGAAAATACCTCCCACTTTACAAGTTCTCAATTAATGAGCGATAATTTGGAACGAATTAGCTCACAAAGATGAGAAGAACTACCTGTACACATACTCTAGTCCTAAGGATATCTCCGCATGAAAACCTTACTGGATTTTTGGGCCAGTTTCAGGTTTTCGAGTAGAAAAGGGGGGTGAAATGCTTCCAGTACAGACAAACATGTGAGATTTTTCAAGTCTACTTGCAGTCTATACCTACACAAATTCTCTACATCAGGTAACCTTCAATGAACAGAGACGCATATATTTAGGAATACGAAACAATTCACATAGATCAATAACTCAAGGCAAAAAAGCTGATAGTAGCGGCATACAGCAATGAGCACGACCCACCTTCGTGGATACCTCCGAAGACGTGAAGCTTGGGGCGAACCCTTCTCTGCACAGTGTTCAGCAGCTCCACACAGCCCACCCGTTGAAGCTCCTTCGGAACCCAGTCCCGGAACCCTGCAGATAAGACGGCCTGAATTAGTCAGAGTTACCCTGTAACCAGATGTACTATCTCAGTACAGTCTTTTTAATGCTCACCTGTTACAAATTGTTGTAGGTGTACTAACCTACACTGGTTTAGTAAAGTGAGTTTATAAAAAAGAACAGATCCACTATCCATTGCTGCTAAGAAACTGGAACCATGCAAGAAAAAAAGAGGACATAGCAAAAACTATATACTGTCAGAATGGCAACGATGATATTACCTAGACACCCCAACACCCCTCCCCCCATCTAATCACTAATCCTCTCAAACCCTCCATCCTCTAAAATCTTTAGGTCACTGATGCACTCTCATCACCTCTCTGAAAAATCTTTATTAAAAGCCCAAGTTTGTGTGACTTGTCTCAATGTAATCAGGTTCGCCAGATCTGCATCTGTGGCTGACACGATCCAAAATCTTGCGCAAAGCCTTCCAAGAAGAGTGGCAGCTGCTATAGCTACAAAGGGGGAACCAACTCCATATTGAAGCCTAAGGGTTTAGAATGGGATACCATAAAAGTTCCTGTGGGTGTAATGGGCCAATACTTCTGTCCATATACTGTATGTGGCACCTCTTCAGTTTTTGTGTCAATGAAAATGCATATAGATTTTCATCCATATAACTTTTTTTCCAAAATTATAAAAAGATCCATAAAATACTTTTTGATTTATCATGTTCACAAGATCCTTTGTTATCTGCAGCTGCTCTTCCCTTTGCCCTCATTAAATGACATTGCTTCATTCTGGGTGTGAATTGTTCCAGATCATTACCCTATACAATGTTCCGAGGAAGTCTGAAATACTTGTAGTGTTTCTGTATGCACAAGGTCAAGTGTCTTCTATAGCTGTCCTTTCCTTCCTTTGCTGCTACCTAGGTTCGCTTTTGTCTCCGATTTGTCTCAAAATTAAATCAGGCGTAAATCATCCATTAAATTTTTTTGTGAAATGGTAATACACTCCATCAAAGGGTTTTTGAGTTATCACGTTCACGATGGCAAATGCCACTTAGTGGCACAGTTAATTTATTTTAATTACTTTAATGGCAAAGATTCGTAAAGTGATCGTAGCGATTGACTGGCCCCGAAACCATATGCATTTCTCACCCGGGGAAAACAAAAATACACATAATATAACAATCGTAAGGGAATAAATTTAAGGAGGGAAATTATGCAAATTATAATATGATCAGAAAGATTTTCTGAAAAACATAAATTAACCCCCAATTTAATGACGGACCAGGATTAACTGGACTCACCGAGAGGAGGCCCATGGGTCATGAGAATGTCGAGGCCTTCTGGTACTTGGTTCCATTTGTCCAACAGAGACTGGCCCCGGGGCAAGTTGAAGCCCCATCCATTGAACCAGGGCGTCCTAAGAGAAAATGCATGTTGCATGTAATGCCAAAGATAACATAATAAGCGGCTGCAACTCAACAGGCAGAAGCCAAAGCAGGTATGACTGGAAGAGGGACTGGCCCCATGTACTAGCTAAGGGGTGAGAGATGCCAGGAAAGCTAACTTCCAAACACTAGTTTGATGGGAGACCTCATTTAACTATCTGACTTATAAGCACATTAATCAGGGAACATAACATGGTTAAAACACTTAGGCCTAAGCAACTACTCTGGGTGGGTGGGGGTATTAACAAAAAAAACATGACTTTGTACAGAAGGAAAATTCATACAGACACTTAGTTTCAACAACAGGAAGCACATACCACTGAAATACAACAGAAGGCTCCATATAGAACCCCATAACCAGCTATTCTCGCTTCATACTTGGGGCTGAACCACAACTGACACAAAATCCTACAAAGCACTATTTAGATCAAAAGCCAATACTGTGTTGGTCAGACGGAAGAGAAAAAAATACGGTGGATGCATTTGACTGACAGCTCCTGTAACAGTAGTTGGCAGAAGAACTGAAACCTTACTCCACCTTGTGCTTCCATCTTTGATTGGCTTTGCTTCAATCTCAGCAGAATGAAAAGTGCACTGTGTTAATAAAATGGTTTCCTCTACTCTGAGGCAGAAAAGATAACTACTTTTAAGGATGTTTTATGGAATAAATCAACTGGAAATAAGCAAATATTCCAGAAATATGTCCATGTAAATATAGTTATGCCTTTGACTGCCTCATTTAATTTATTTTCCAGCTGAAGAAAACATTATGCTCTTTAAATCAAAATGCTGGTCATCATTTAAAGATCATGTTCTTAATTGATAAAATAAGTAAAACAAAGTGGCCAGGAACAGCAAATCACTTATACAATAATAGATGTAACAGATTTTCCACGATTTAGCATTTTCTTCCAGGAATTAAGAAATTCTGTTGGAATTCATCATGAACAGTTCTCCTCTCTCTTACAGAAGCACCATTGTTGTAATCACCACAGGTAGATGCAAGGACATTTGTTAACCTCCATATGAATGGAGACTCAAGCACACAAAGAAAATATTGTTTCTTCTGTAGCCCAATTATATTGCAGTGAAATGACTCTCATACTCCCCAAGCAAGATTAGGCTCTGGGCAGGCTTCACCATCTGGCCCAGGTGGCAGGGATGACAGACTCCATTCAAAGGAGGGCCTTGCTCGCCAGGAAGGCAAAAGCTGCATGATCCAGGGTGGTTATAAAGATGATAGCATTAAGCTGTAAATGAATGAATGAATGAATGAATGAATGAATAAGACTGAAGAAATGGGTTGAGGTAACTAGGTCTCCCACACGAGAGGATTGAAACAATTCTTATCAGTGTCATGAAACAGGTTAATGCTACAGCCCCCACACGGTTGCATGTTCAGTAGGAGCCATTTAGCCTTATACATATAGGATGTCACTATTCAGTTTAAGCCCATGCATATTTGTTATAGCTGACTTATTTTCTGTGCCAGCAAGGCCTTCGGATGGGATGGAGCAGACATCGGGCGCCGGAGAAACCTATGGACTTGGATGTGACTGACACGTGTCACTCTGGGGAGAACAGCCTAACTTAACAAGCAAGGCATTATAGGATGTCACATCTTTTAACAGAAGCTAATCCTTTATTTAGGCCTTCTGCCCACTCAGAGTTAGTTTCCAATGCAAACTTGGTTACTGGTGGTCCTTAAGGTGGTATTCTGTACTTCTGTAGACTTTTCTCCACCAAAACACTTTAACCAAATTCAGTAAACCCACCGGCAGCTGTCTGGCTTCTATCCCCATGTCTGTGTTTGTATAAGAGGGCACTAGTGCCCGTAGCTCTGTTTCCAATTAAGTGCCGAGCCAGTCTGATGAGACGACGGTGGCACACAATACACTTGCAAGCTCCCATTTGACCAGTATTTATTTACATTCCTTTCAAAAAAAGTAACAGAGTGAGGATGCTTCCCAACACTGAGCCAGTCTGCAAGCAGCCCCTGAACTTTAGTTTAGTGCTCACAGAGAATCATTTTGACTTACAATCTCAGATGCTACAAGATTTCAGTATTATTGGGACATCTTCTTTCATTTATCTTTCACAATTGTCCTATGTATTCTTACTGACATTTCTGAGATCACTACATTAACAAACTGCTATATACAAATTCTCCACTGTATTCCTCATATTGTTTGAGTGCTTTAGCAAAGTAATTTTTAACTGCACATTGAAAACCAAAAAGAAGGGAATGTAAACAGTTTCAAATTGTTTACATGCAAAAACAGACAGATCTGCAGGGCCTTCCCTACAGTTTTGAATTAATTTGCTGGTTATCTCACAAATAAGATACATCTCAAGTGAAATGGGCCACTGGCCTCCCATGAACTCCTGCTACCCACAGGTGTACCTCTCTGTCCACTGTACACATAAACACCCTAAACGATTCTGTTATTTCCCTCCACTGTCTAAAAGTGCACAGACAATGTAAAACAAAGGGTGAGGCAAAGACAGGCAGAGTAGAAGCCTCTGCTGCAGAGTGCAGCACATTACATGACCAGGCGATTCATTGTGGCCTCACCTCCTTGTCACTGCAGCGTGGAGGTCATCTGAAAAGGACGGTTAATTGATCAAGCTGTCAAGGCCAATGAGGAGAAGCATGTTAATGGGATATTTATTTCCCCATTGGGAGGGAGGCACCTGACAGAGTGCAGTATATATGGCTGGCCGTGGTGCCTTTATTAACAGCTTGGGACCCGCTGGTAATAGGTGGCAAGCGGCTAGACGGGCCTGACAAACCACCGATCGGCCAAGGCCATGGCAATGCAACAAAGGAAGTGGAGGGAGCGACAGAGGCACCAGCTTGGGGCTGACCCCGTTCTATTAACTGCAGCTGAGTGACTGATGGGGTCCTGGATGGATTCATTTAACTGCAACCCCACCACCTGACCTCCACGCGTGGAGACGGGTTAGGCCTCTTGCCCAGGGAAACATACAAGCTGCGGCACTGCCCCGTGGGCCTGATGTTGCACAAGTGAGCAACATTAACCCCCATCCCCTCTCTGGTCAGCAAAATCTATCTAGAGGGCTGCGAGTGTCTGGTACTGTTATTTTGTCGGTTGAAAGCTGAAAAATCTGAGAAACCATGTAGTAGATCAGAACTATCAGATAGTTGACCACCTTTATAAAACAATAAAGAGACAGGCGACCATGGACACAGTGCCACACAGGACAAGTTAGACACAAGATGTGACTGTGATTGAAGTAGAGGCCTGCAGAGTGCCATCAGGCAGCTGCACACACGCATTGATTACCCAGAAACCCTCAGTCAGCACATACATACTCTATGCCATGCCAGAGGGCCCACTGGATGCGCATCCACAATGGAACAGGCTTACACATCACCAGGCCACACAACCTACAGCTGAGTGATGGGTGTAGGCAGTGCAGGGAGTTGCTGATTTAGATCCAGGTAGGGAACTGTAGCCACCACAGCAGGGAAAGTTTAGGTTGGGGGTCTCTGGGAATGAAGATACCAGATTCATCCGAGAACATTGAAATATGAATCTGGCAGGAAGGCCCAGAGAAACTAGAGAAGGCTTAATAGCTGGGGTAGGACAGGCCATTAAAGTGGCTCTGGAGCCGCCCCCCCGCCCCACCACAGCTTCAATGAAAGGAACTTACACAGTTACACACTGCTAGCACCATTTACTCAGCTACTCCTGGGCCCAAGGCCGATGGAGCCAGTGAGGAGGTTTTGGGTTACCTGCCCAGCCTAGCTAACCGTGAGTCTATCTCAGATGACCTGATCCCCAGAGACTAAAGAAAGTATTACTATTAGTTGGGAGCAAAGCAGACTAATATTTCAAAAGAAAATTACATATATATGGAGCTCTGTAGCCTCAGCATGAAAGGAAAATAAGAGAGGTAGTGATGTAGGATTTAAGTAGTGCAGTTGCCCCAGTTCCAAAAGAAAGGAAAGAAAAGAAACAAAGGAAACTGAGGAGAATATGAAAAGTACATTTTCTCCTCTTCACTGCAGAGTGGAGGACACAAGTTTATGGGTCAACTTTTCAGGTGAAGAGACATTGGACGTTATTAGGAGGTCATGAATAGACCAGGTAAAAAAAATGGTAGAAAGGCGGTAGGCTGGGTGTAAGGGCATGGGAGTGCCAGGGTCACACAGAGAAACAATTAGCACTTGAGCATTCTTTCTGTGATGGGAAAGGCACTTTCTTACATGGTGACACTGACATTCCAGCTCTCCCACAGTACAGAAATGTATTATTCAAAGACCAGAGATTCCAATAAGAAATGGGTTTCAATCAAGCTGAGGGTAAAGCAGATGTCCAGAAGAGGAAAGCAAAGACAGGCTAGACTTTGGATAGATGAAGGAAACAAAAAGAAAACATTCATCAGCCGTGGGGTTTAATAAAAGTGCAGTTTTAATTTGTACCTCTATGCAAAGTAGCTGAAGGTGAAAGTCGAGGATGCAAGCAGTAAACAAATAGCCTAACATAAAACTGATACTGACAGCCTTTGGATTAAGGCTGCATATGCTTATCAACGTGATAACTGCTGTGTGCACATTGTTACAGAATAAAAACATATTATGGGAAACTGAGAAAACTATCACAGTTCCTGAGATTTTTCACCTTAGTTCAGGTTGTAAGTAAACTTATACCAGTTGCCTTGTTCCGTGCCCCAGCATGATTGTTCCCCCTCCCCACTCTCCCGCTGGTCTGCACTCTCAGTGCGCCTAATACTCTAGGACTGAGCATGCGTTTGTCGTCATTGTGCAACTGTATTTGCTGAAGAAAATATAGGAAGAAAAACGCTGTCGGACAGCACAATGGAGTTCATGATTATGTCATTATTTTGTAGCTTATTTGGAGTCGTTTTGGGTGCGATGACATTTGCATTTATTGAGTATGCAACACAGTGATTTATAATTAAGTGTACTGCACGTATAAGAAAATATTTTGTAAAACATGGGACTACCTCAGAGGTTTTGTGATACATCTAGCTGTCCATGGATACTCTTGTCAGCCCAAATTTCCAGCAAACACTGCACCTCTGGCGTAGACCAAAGTAATCCCTTTGCCGTGTTTCTTAAATATTTGTCTCTACCAGATCTGCACAGCTTACCCAATCCATTCCTTTCAGGTCCAGTTCACGTATAGTGCACATTTGCGCATGCTTGTGCCACTGCACAGTTGGCTTCCTGTCTGTGTACCATGCTTGGACTCAGTAATCACATTAGATGCGTACTGTGCCCAAGTCCAACTGAATCCCATCCCGGTCCACCTCTTAAAGCGGGTCAAGGCACGGTTAAGCGTACTGTGCCTGGGCACAGTATGCAGTTATCACACTAGTCAGACGAGCTAGACTTTGGGAGTCAAACGTATTCCAGCACAGTACAGATTGCCTAGTGTGAGTAATCTCTTAGAAGCTGAATGAATAGGTAAGGAGCCCAGTAAGGAACAGGAAAGAAGCTGTATGAATAGGTATGGAATAGGGCTGACGTGATTAGTCGACATAGTCGATGACATTGGCGCTAAAAATATGTTGACATCAATATTTTAAAATCGATGCATCATTTTTTAATTTAAAAAAATTCACCTTTATGATTTCTAAAACGCTTCATTATAACACATTAATCCTTTAATATCACTATGCAGTAAACATAGTAGAGTAATTCAAATTATTACGCCGTGCAAAGTATGATGACATAATACATCGGCACTAGCGCTATGCACGAGCACCTGAAAAGAAAACATACAGGCGCTATTCTGGTCTGATAGACCGTCAGAGTAGGCAAAACCACCGTAAGTCTGTTCGTGTTTATTAAATTACCATTAGTACGGAGAGCTTTTTTGTCCTTGTAGCTGCTAAATACACTGAAAGGCATAAACTTGTCTGCCTGCTGCCTTAGAATTTCCATTGAATAAGTGTTTGTGAAAATGTTTAGGCTTAATCTACATTGATTGCCGGTGCCAGTTTGTTAGTTTGTGTGCACTGGGTTTGTTGGGACCCAGGGTTGTCAACTTCGGTCAGCTGGCCGGCGTGAGATTTTTAATTTGCGACAAGTCTGCACACTTCATACGAGGTATAAGTGAATGCAACAGTTTTATTACCTGAAAAGTCTGTATGGTTTGCAAACTACCCCAAAACTTTTGATGTAGCTAATTTTAGGTTTATAAAGGAATAAGACTGAATTGCCGTAATATTTCTCGCGTGAGAGTCTGAAAGTGCGAGTGTCACGGCAGATGTGTAAGAATTGGCAGCCCTGGGGATCAGTGCTGTTATCATAAACTAAAACTGAAATGAAATTGGACACTAAATAAAAGAAAATAATTTGTGAAATGAAATAAAAATGAAAAGTATATTTACCAAAAAAAAGTATCGGTCTGCAAAACGTGCCGGTACTCGCCAACATCTTTCACCTTGTTTAACCAAAGATGTTGCGGCTGCTGAGCCGTCCCTCTCGACTCCGTGACTTCAGTATGCTACTTTATCTTCCATGATATAGCAAAACAGTCGCATGTGTCGTGCTTCGCTAAACAATTTTTTTAAGCATAAGGGCATCACAACACGCATCTCATTAATATTTTAGGAATACTACTAATATTGAATTGTGGGTGGAAAAAAATGTCTGTATAGTTCCGAAAAGCCGGCATCCATTACTTAAAGCCCTGCCATGACATACACTATGTTGTTGCCAAAAAACCTCGATAATATTCCTAAAAAAAAAATAAAATCTTTGATTAATCGACCAAATGGTAAAATAGTCTTTAGATTAATCCACAGAAAATGGATGTTGTTAGTGGGCAGCCCTATTACAGACCCTCATAAGGAATGGGCAACAGGCCATATGAATAGATAAGAAACCTGGTAAGGAATAGATAAAAACACAGGTTACTCTAGACTTTTGTTCCAGGGGGTATAAGGTGAGAGAGCCCAACCAGTCATTCACCTAAATGAAAAAGTCTACAAGGTATTTGTACAGAACAACATAACTGCTCTTAAATTTTAACAAGGACCTGTCACACACAACATAGTTTAGTGAATTTATTAGCTTTTATATTGCAGTTTTTTTTTTTTAAATCTCCATTCATAAAGACCTTTTGCAGTGATCATTTTTGTCAGCCTTACCGACACATTTGAGCATTTTTTTTTTTAAATTTGATGTAGCATACCAGGGAACACCTGAAACATCCACAAGACTCTCTGGCAGCATGTCTAACATGGTAACACTGTACAATCCTTCTACTGTTATTCACATGCACTTGCAGTCTCTCTCTTTCTGTGCAAATCTGGACCCCCCCCCCCCACCCTCCCAACCTTCATCCTGCAAGGCGGTGTGCTGTATTTTCAGATGCATTCCATTTAAATGTTTAAAATGAATGCTTATGGAACATGAATCTGTCAGGAAATATCTGTGAATCTCATTCTTGTGTACGAAACTAATGCAGAGTAAGCATTCTTAAGTTACCATACTGATTTGAATGGTCTCCGTCCCTGTGTATCTTAATGTTCGATTGTCATTTTTTCGGTCACTTTAGTTCAGCGATTTTCTGAAAATATTTTCACATCACCACTTTTGATTTTGATGAAATTTGGAATATGAATTACACATACCTTCCAGCATGCCTTTTCTACATTGTGAGCAAAAAGTATGATAATTCAGGATGTTTTCTTATAGGCTATACCTTTTTCTTACTGTTACAGCTACATGGCTCAGGTACAGTTTGTTGCAAAATTCAGAAAGAATTATTTTTCATGGCGCTTTTCTCCTGGCATACAGGAACCGACCTGTACCACAAAGAGAGACTAATTACAGCACGGTCCTGGCTCAATTTCGTTTTCCACTGTAGAAAGGTCAGCTCAGTAAAAGATTTGCTGAGTTTGGAGAGCGACAATGATGCAAAACCAAAGAGACGTTTATTTACTGTTCACACTGTGTACATCATGATTTACTATGTGCAATTATTATTATTTTTACTGTCTGCTAATTTCCACGGCATGTCTGTTACAATCGCTGTGTTATGAAAGTATCAAACGCTAGCTGAGTTAGCATTCGCTTTAAATTTGCATTACGAATCCATTCTGTTCGGCTGTTCCATGCTGTTTTTGCACGTAGGAGGTTAGAAACGTTCAAGTTCCGAGTTTTCGGGAATACAGATACATCGCGATGTGTGATGCTACTAATAATGAATAATATATAGAATACATGCTTTTTCTTTCAGACAATCCATGGGCAGAACACCAGTATCTCCATGCATTTCGACCAATCAGATGGTGGTGATGCAGCCAGCCTGGTTTGGTCACACTTTGGTATGGCTCACATAATCTGCAATGGAAAACCGCCAGTTCATGGTATGGCTCGGTTCTTACTGGCAGAGGAAAAGCACCATAAGTTTCTTTTTTTTCTAAGGTCAGTGTTTTTCTCATAAACTGCAATTTTTACTACATTTCGTCAGTTAAAAAAACAAAGAAATACGTGAAGTAACAAGTCATTTTTTTTAAATAATGAAATACACGTGTGTGCTACTAGCTTATTATTTGGTCCCCTTCTTGATATAAGCAAAGGGTTTTCCCTACCACAGAAAGGCTTAGGTGCTGCACCTGCGGAGGGCCTAAAAGCTGAATGAACTCCAGAAACACTGGACTAACTAGGGATGTCACGAGAACCAATACTTTGGTACCAAGTCGATGCCAAAATTCTGAAAATGTGACGATGCTTGTTTTTCTACAATACCATACGTATTGGGAATGCAGTTCCCTTGGACCTGACGCATGCAGCATATAGGGTCAGGAGTCAGGTTTGGAAGTACTTGGTATAGTGGCTTTCTGTGTTCGATTATGAGGGAGTAATTCACAAAAGCCAATATGAAAACGGTGCCGTCGTATATTTCAGACAAAAGAAGGAAATACTTCCAATTCAGTAAAGCACCTCAAAGACAGGAATCCAGACATATTCAAAGAATTAATTGATTTTAACATTCAATTAAAATGTATCCAAAGTGTTATCCTTGTCATCCTTATCCTGAAATACATTACTATTTTTATCTGAGACAATTCTGTAACCAACTATATTCCCTGTGACGTTTGTAAAACGCTAAGGCTACCATGTTTAGGATAACGTAATGTAACCACAGCTTGCAGTAACTGGCTTCCACCCTAACCATTCAGCTTGTGCCATTTGTCCTCAAAATGTAACATTCTCATTTTAAATAAATATTGTCAGACTAATAGTCTGACACCATGTCAGTACATTTAAACTATGGCTTGCACTCTGAGAATACAGAGGTGTGTGTATTAGTACATCGTGTGTGCAGCCTCTGCGGTTTTCTTATAGTAATTTAACTATACCTGATATATTCCTGAACTGAAATACAATAAGATTTCTTTCACAATATCAGCCAGTATCAGCCAGAGGAGGATGTCAACCAGGAAAGACAGGAGTCAAGTCAGCATGTAGATACACAACAAACCATATCAGAATCACAGAAAATATGACATACGGTTTTTGTAATGACCAAATGCTTAAATAAAGGAGAGTATGTTGAAGTACATGGGATTTGTTTATTCATTTTTTACTGGGGTATCGTATTTGGTGTTGAGGATGATGAAATTTCACTGGTATTGGTACAGACTACTACATTTTTGGTATGGACATGCCTACTAGGCACTACTACAGAGCACATAACACATCAGAATGAATGTAGAAACAAAGGTGAGAAATTATAAATGTTAGAAATCAACAATTTCTTTCTCCTATGTCATTTTTCAACACCTCTACTCGAACCTCAAAAAAGGCATGTGGGAGGAGGGGTAAAATTGTACCACTAAATTTGATATAAAGTACCCATCACCAATTTGCAGACAAAAAAATGTGTGGTTATTCAAAGGGTAGGAGTGTAGGAGTTATGAGGATCTGAGTTTGCGGGAAAAAAAAGCTTAACTACATCTCACCGTGGACGCAGAAAGTCATGGTAGATTTTGATATTCCACCAGACCAGGAGAGGGCAGAGTTATGGCATCAAACACAAATACAAGTGCTATAGTGAAATGAGTAAACTTATTATGGACAGTTCTAAAGCTGTGGGGAGACATTATGGTAACACAGCATGGTAACACCGCGGCATTTCCAAATGCACGATCCTAATGACAAAATTAGCCGGGACCCATCCCTTATGATGCTAACTAATTGAAGTAATTAAAATCTGTAAAATAGATTGTCACTATGTCTTGAATACATTGAATTATTATGACTGGCAACATAATGCAAGTTTACGGTGAGAAAGCTATACAGTTAAGGCTTACATACTTGGAGCAACCATAGAGAAATTTCTAGCTGCTAGAAGTGTTAAAAGAAAATATGATGGCAAAGCAACACTTTTTATTGTACGTACAATGTAAATATAAGTTATTTATTTTTAACTGATGCTTTTATATAAAAAGCCTTACTGTAAAGGGAAGTGGTCCAATTAACGAATTCTTGGTGGGATTAGAACCCCCAAGGTCTTGGTTGTTAGCACAATGCTCCATCTGTTGAGATACAGAACTGTTGACGCTATACGAAATCATCCTTTCACATTTTGTTTTTCAATACGAGGCAATCGCCCAATACACAGTAAGGATGCCAAAAAACTGAACAAAAAAAATTCTGTTATTTACAGTATATACAAGGGCTTATCTACAATCAACAAGAACAGTATTTAAAATCAAAGTGCCAACTCATGGCTCTTTCACTTTGAATGATTTAACATGGTTGATCGCTTTCCTTTTCTGACATATACATACACACAGTGAGAAAGAAGACTGGGGTCCATGTGCATGGTAATCCCATTTATCCAGCAACAAATTTTGCTGGAGAAAAACACTGCAAAGAAAATATTATTACAGGCCTACCAAACACTCTCCAAAAAAGGTGACATCATTAAATTCTCACAATAAATTTCACCAAGTTCTCCACTATAAAATTCACCGACTGGCTACCACACTGCTACGGAGAAAATCTGCGAAACGGGGAGGCTAGTGATTAAATAAATAAAAGAATTATCAATCAAACTATCATACAATACTCAGCAAATCATCTTGCGCCCTACAGTCTTGGAACAAGAAGAATATTTACAAATCAAAGTATTTTTAAATTTTGGCTTTCACTTAGAGCAGGGGTATTCAACTAAATTTTAAAGAGGTCCAGTTAGAGAAAAAATCATGAAGGAAAGGTCCGGAAGATCATAATGTCTAACTATTTAGTGTGACGGTCTTTGACAGTTGACGTCACACTCGCTATAGCCGCAGTGTATTGTGGGTCGAATCGCCATTGTGGGTGTATACAACTCAAGTGCCAGCATTGGCGTGGAGTTATCTTTGGTAAGATGGGACACTCGTGCTGTGTGAAAGGCTGTCATACTAAGTCACATGGTAGAAATGGCAGAAAGGTGGACCACAGCATGAGTTTTCTTCGGTTTCCCACTTGGAAAAGAGGACATGGACAGCAGGTAATGAAGAGGCGTCGGATGGCCTGGGCTGCAGCCATGAGACGGAAGGAGATCACTTTCAACACAATGTCTCTCTTTATGAGTGTTTGCTCTCAGCATTTTCATAAAGGCAAGTAAGATGTTTTTGTTTAAGCAATATTACTGAATATGCATTTTTTTGTCTTCTAAAGTTGGTGTCTTCTAAAGTTGGCCTACGCTAGCAAGCTAGCCTCACTAGGGAGGGTAGCAGAAACGGGTTAATCTGTTCGTGTTAAACTAGCGTTACAGTGTGAATGATTTTTAAAGACAAAAGTAAACAGCAAAACTGTAATGACACGTTTATCAGTGCATGTATGTGTATATTCGCGTGCATGGACTGCTGCACAATGCTGGATAAGGCTGTCACTGTGCTGTGCCCTGACAAACCAATGCCCAACTATAGTTTAAGTTTAGAAACATTTGCAAGTACGGTTTCTAACGTTT
>JAODKC010000009.1:22624255-22636121 GCA_026777985.1 Mormyrops attenuatus | reverse complement strand
CCCCCCCCCGCGCGACTGTCAGAGAAAATCTCCCACAATGCAGAAGTATCCCTCTGGTTCCTCCACGTCTGTGCTTTAATATTGTTGAAAAGCCCCGGCCCCAAAAATGGTGAGGAGGAAGAGAGTTGGGTACTCAGGCCTAACACTGGGTTACCAGCATGGAGTCACTGCATACACCCAGGGACAGCAGTGGCCTTTGTGTTTTAGGAAGGGGGGGGCTTTACAATTCACCAAAAAAAACCCTGGAAAAAAAAAAAAAAAAAGTCCTACCATTAGAAACTGTTAATTCATTACCATTACCATTCTGAGACATTTTAATACATGCAAGACTCTTGCTTCTTACTAAAAGCTTGTTGGACTTGTCTGGAACTCCTCTGTTCAGAACCCCGGGCTTGCTAATATCCATTTTATGATGATTTATTTATATTATCTTATAGTCTTCATGCATCGCGTAGGGGTGCACTTAAAAAAAAAAAATCATTGAAAGCTTGGTAAAATGGTAGCACTTATTTACACATCAAGATGGTCTGCGCATGTCCTTGTTGATGTTGGTAGTGGTTTTAGTGATGCAGGCCCTGAACGTGTGTAACCTTTTGGCTGAACTCCACTAAGAATAATGGCACAAGGGAGAAATATGGCCTTTCCTGCTCTTTCTATGCTCCTGCCAGCTATTTAAAAAACAGTTGGCATCGCTAATGTACGACTGTGCCTGTCCCCATTGCCTACTGACTGAAAGGTCACTTGAATATTAAAATATGTATCTGCTCATAACTTGATGAGTGGCTTGAAGACAAGGCAGAAGGTAACCCAGGCCCAGGGACACAGTGGTACAGGGGGGGGCTGGGTGGATTAAACATACGATGGGCAACAGGATAGTGAAACAAAGGGGAATTAAGGGCTTTGGATCTGCAGCTCTGGCTGTCTGCAAGCTGCAGGGAGGCAGACACACTACTCATGGAACATGCACGAGCCCTGCAGAGTTTTAAGTGATTCTGGCCTGGGACCAAGGCATTATTTTGTTTGTTTCTCCCCCACTCCCAGTCTCCCTGCAGTTTTCTTGGACAGCTGGCAAGCTCTGGCCACCTCATGTCCTGCCTCCGCAGTCTGCTGTGTGAGGTATCTGATTAAATGAGAGCTTGGTGAAGAGTCAGGACTTGTCTCTATCACATAACTCTGTGTGCACACATCTGCACGGGGGGGGGGGTCCTCTGATCACTTCCCGCATCTCGTCACCTAAACAACCCCTGGACAGTAGAGAATGGTGGGCACAGTGGCAGCTCAGTGCCGACAGGGGCAGTCTAGACCTGCATAAAAAAACCACTTAATATTCGCTTCTGATAGGCGCGGCATTGTTTGTTTCACAGGTCATTAAATTTATGTAGTGGCTTAATGCTCATTAAAACACTTTAGGTTTGTCTAATCAGCCGGGTGATCTTGGCTGTGTGGCAGTCCCGCGGACACTCTGCCTATGACCAGGGCGTGGAGAGGGCAGCCTCACAGCGGTAGTTGCTGGCAGGGATAAACACAGCATGGTGCTGAGAGAATAAACAAACGTGCGCTCGCCCTAATAGGAGACAAGGAGAATCTCTGTCCATGGATATAAACAAACTGAGAAGACGCAACATGCGGGCTGGCTTTCACAGGGGGCTCATTTTTTTTCTCCTAATTTTAAGGTATCACTTCAAGAGTAATAAACTTAACAATTTAAATAAACAGTAGCATACCAAATCTGCAGCTTTCCAACGTGGGGAGCACAAAGCCACTGAGGGGCTGTTGGGTGAAGCCAAGATGGAGGCCACATCCATCAGCATTCTCTGCAGCAGCACAGCGGCAGAGAAAAAAAACAGATCCAATAACACATCCTTGGTGAACTGTACATGGGTGAGATAAGGCCCCCTGGCCAGTCTGCTAATGACAGTGACCTGCCCTCACGCTCCTCGGTGAGAGGCCGTGTGCTGAGGCTGTGAGAAGCACGCCCTGATTACAACGGCTGGGTCTAGGGAGCATAAGGGAGAGAGGGCACAAATTAATGCTGACAGGCCACTGCTTCTTCTGGTCAAAGATCAGCCCGCAATCAGGGCACAGAGCAGGTAACATCTGCGAATAACTTGCCCAGGCCCAGTCCCCCTGCCAAGTGTTGGTGTTGGGACACTAATCAGCAGCTAAAGAAAATACGGGAGGGGCAAAAGTGTCACCACCATGCACTGCTCAACTTCATGCATGGCAAGACATGATATTGGCACAAATTGTAGGGTGCACACCCACACACACATAAGGTTAATTCAGGCACACCAATTCACCGAAGTTGCATATTTTTATATGGAGGGTCCTGCGTAAACCCAAGCACACATAGGGAAAACACAAACCAAGCGGCAATGTGCAGCGACAGTGCTACCCACTGTACCACTCTCAGTTCTAATCTTGTGGGATTTGTGACGTTAATATCAACACTGCCACAGCACTTACAGCTGTAGCGTACCCCAGTCCGGATCACAGCAGCCCTGGCTCCATGTGGGGGGCCACGGGCTGGGGAGCTGCTAGACTGGCCAGTTCTGCAGACAGGATCTGACAAGGCTAGATTTCTCTCTGTCTAGTTAGCTCAAGTTCCCATGGCAACATGCCCTGATAAGGAGGTGCAGCAAGGTGACAAGCACAGAGCCAGCACTCTGTGTTTCAAAGGAGCAAATGAACAAAATGCACAAAATCCACCATTTAAAACAGATATGTGACCTGGTGGGGTGTGGCACTCACACACACACACGTTGGTGTATCTATCTAAATGGGGACCGTCCATTCATTTCTATGGGAAAAACCCTAATCCCAATCATGACACCCTTAACCTCTACCCATGCCTAACCTTAACCATAAGTAACCAACCCAAATACAAGATTTTTGGCATTTTTACTTTTTTGATTGCATCCACAGATTTTTATAAAACCGAGGTTATGCAAATGGGGACCTCAAAAGACGTCCCCAAAAGTAGGGAAATGTCAGGTTTTACTACACTTTGGGGACAATTTGGTCCTCAAATGTGATCTATGCAAACCCACACAGAGAGAAATGCAGCTTTGCCTAGGCTGGGAAGAATACTTTGCATTAACTATATTTTCCTTTCTAGTTAGCTGGATGTTCCTTGAAGTCTGTATAAATTCAGGTTTGTAAATTCCTGTATCAATAGCTGGAATATGGGAACTGCTGAAAGAACAGAACCACCACTGCCTCCTGGCGGGGTAAGCCCCTGCTCTCTGTGACTGATATCGCTGGACATCACCCATGTGCAAAGCTAAAGCAGGTTTAAACAAAAGCGACAAGAATCAGCAATGCAGACTGCCGATTTAACTTTCCAAGAGCCTGGCGCCATACATCCAATTTGCAGGCAGGGAATAAAAAGGGGGGGGTGGTACGCAAAACATTATGTATTAAATGAGCTTGACGACCATACAAGCAATGGCTGAGACTTCCAGATCACTGGTGGGGGGGACAAATGATCCTGGAGACTGGCGCCATTGTGTTACAGTTTATTGGATGAACAGAAATATTCATGCAGCATCGTCAGAAAAATTGACCTAGTCAGTACGGTAAACATTATAGGATGTGCATCTGTCCCAGAGTAGGTACGCTAAGCTAGTGGATCTGGGGGGGGGGGCCAGTGCCCAATGAAGACAGGAAACAGCAGCCAACTTGCAAAGCACCTGATGAGAAGGTGCTGCTGGTTCTGCAGTAGTACTATTCCTGCAGATTCATTCTCCCAGGCCGGCAGTGCTGCATACCCCAGCACCCTGTGCCATCTGTCATCCTTGTCCATATTACTTTTGATCCAACCACCAACAGGACAGATAATAATGACTGTATCACAACAGGCTATTTTAACTAGAAAAGTGGGCTGTCGAAACCACAGCATTGTATTCTGAGGAAAACAGTCACTTGCGCCACCTATCTAATCCCACACTCAGCAACTTGTAGAATTTGTATTAGTACTGAATGGATCAGCTGGAAATGTGAAAGCTAATTAATGTGTTCTTCCTGAATGTGGAGTCCTTGTTGTAACACTGAAACTACTGAAATTCATTTATCGCACATTCCACTTACTGTATATGCCAATTTGTACAATCTTCCCCAATGAAATAGATGGTTATTGGTATTTCTTTTTATATGTTAATGTTCATGTCTTAAAATGTCACCTTTATTATTCATATTCCTTATAAATTGAAATATTTTTGTTCTATGTTTTCCTTATCTGTATAACCTACATTTACTGTGACACAACAATAAGAACTGTAAGAAGCTAAAATGGTATATATGGAGCCCTGGAGGGCTCCAAAATTAACGGAATACTGAATCCAGCTCGCAAAATCCCTAAAATGTCCACAAATTGTTTTGGGGTTCTCAATTTGTTTTCTAAGCTGAACTCGTCCCTCACTCACCAACCTATACAATTACTCGAAGAACTGGATGGATCAGATCATCTGGAAATAAAGTTAAAACGTGTTTTTACCTGAATGCTCTGAGTCCTTGTTGTGATATGTATGTCTTAAAAGTATACTTACTCATTTATTGCACATTCCACTTATATTACAATTTGAACAATCTTTCCCCTCCAATCTTATTTACTTTATATGTTTAAATATTTGTATTATTTTTATTTCTCTTTTACACTATGACCAAAATTTTCTGTGACACAAGTCAAAGATACTAGGGTTGCACGATATTGAGAAAAATCACATTGCATTATTTATTCTTTCTGCGATATATATTGCGATATTAGGATTTAAAAAAATCTAATTAGTTCAAGTCGTCTAATTAGTGGAAGTCGATATTAATAAAGTGGACAGTCAGGCTTACATAGGGCTCCGTTGTCCGGCTGGACCACAAAATCCATTTGTAGCTGCATAATACTGTACTGCTGAAAGCTCCATTTCAACTTCTGCCTTGTACAGCTCCGGGATGGCAATTTGTGAAACCTAGGTCCTTGACGGTATTATATACAGTCAGACCTCGGACATTCACGAGGATAGGTTCTAGAAGGTTCTTGAGGAGGATTCACGGATGTTTGGTAGAGTCACTAAAAATGGTAATATGTGCTTATTTCTAGTTTCAAGTTTCAACCCTAAATATGACCCCAGTCATGCTCCCAAAACACTTTAATTTCATTTAAAAGTTAGCTTTAAAAAAACATGTTTGATGTAAAAAGAGTACAGTATCGGCTCACGGATATTTGTCACACTAGCACATCTACAGTACAGTATACTAGTGTTATCCCTACTAATTCATAGAATACGGGATTGGCTGCCCTTTTCTTTAGAATTCACAGTAAGGTAAAATGAGTAAAAGACCCCTTTCAGTGTTTATAGCAAATGCGTCTCGAGAGGGAAACCCGGGACGCATTTGCTATGTACGTAAACATTAGCACTTTTCAAGGAATTTAACATTTTTGTGCACTGAATTTACGTTAACATGTACTTACTATTACAAAATAGTAAATTAACTATTTTCTAATATTTATGTAGCCATTAGCTTTCCAAAGGGAATAAACTTTGCGAATGGGATCCGCATCTCGTAAAGGTACAGTACAGTATATAAATAAAAAGGAGCGTTCCCATAAGAAAGCCATGTTAAGGGATCTTTTTAACTGATATATATTGTATGTCTTGAACTTTCCCCAAAACACAGTAGAATCTTCATTAACTAAAATTCAGTTCTGTTCTTGCAATTTTCTTTGTTAATTGTTTGTAGTCACTGGCTCTCTTACGGACCTTAAACAAAAATGTTGGATGCTTGTTATTGCAAAGTTATTAAAGAGTAGCCAATGAGACTGATAGTTGAAATTTTTAAGTCCGAACAGCTCCTTAATTTGGATTTCAATTTATTACTACTTGAAATGAATGTTTTATTGAAAACTACTGGATGATTCAGCAGTAGTTAACTAATGTGATTATATATATAAATGAGCATTCTAATTTATAGAATAAACAAAGGATTGTCTACAGTCAACCGGAACAGTATTTTTAAATCAAAGTATTTTTAACTCTTCGCTCTTTCACATAGAGTATGCCAATTACTTGACCACAAAACAAGGAATATTACTGAACAAGTCACTTTCCTTGCCTGATGGCTATACTCACATTTAAAATGTTTAAATGTGGTTAATCACTCTCCTTTTCAAACACAGAGAGAGAGAGAGAGACAGACAGAGAGAGAGAAAGAGTGAGAGAGAGTTGAAAGCAAAGCTGGGGTCCGAGTGCATTTACCCAGCAACCCTGTAGCACACTTTGCATGATAAATTTCGCCAAATGACAACACTGCATCCTAAAACAAAATGTTATTACAAGCCTAGCTTACACACTCTCCACACGTCTCCAAAAAAGCAGCATGAATAAATTCCCCCACAATTCATTTTACCAACCGGCTACCACACTGTAGATAGAATTTGCCAAATAGGGAGGCTAGTGACCAAAAATCAATATAAACTTTATTACAGAATATTCTGAAAATACTCTCTACCCACAGTTTTACAATTGTTCGTCATGGAATAAGTTAGACGGCAGATCCGTGCATACAAGATGGCAGCTGCAGACTCCATTTTGTCTATCGGCCGCCCTCTGCTAGCAATGCCATTTTTACTGCTCTCAGTCATTGCAGTTACAATTGTGTATTGAAATCAGTTGAAATTTTTAGGTGTAGATTTTCATGTTTTGGTGAGGTGGTAAATGAGATGCATCAAAGATCAAACAGGGTAAGTAGAGTAAATAAGGATAAATAGATTTATCCTGTTCACCAGGACACGCCTCTGATCATCTCATCCTTCTCTTTGCTGTTAATATGTGGCGGACTGGCAGTGATTCAATTTTGAAGCAATTTGTCTCAAGATTTTAACACATCCAGTCCTTCACCCATTTGAGGTGCCTGCAAAGTTTTGAAAGGCTGGAAAAATAATTTTTGAGTTATTATGCTGACATGATCAAGGATCTGAGGTGGCCTTCACTTTGCCATCACTATGTAGCACTGCCATGATTTTGGGGTGATTGGTCTTGAAATTTGATCAGGTCCTGATCTTTACCCGTACGACATTACAGAGCATCTGGGGCTTTCAATAATTATGCCTGAAATAATTCAATACCATTTTTGATACTCAACACAGCATATAATGCAACTCAAAAAACTTATTTTAGTTGCTATTTTGTTTGCAGTAAAACTTCACAACCTAGTAATGTCACTATATCCAAAAACACTTTTGCAATGCACAAATATAGAGTGTTGAGCATGGGGTAGGGATTAATAAATATGTACATACTTCCTTCTTTATCTTGTGTCTCAAAGCAGAAACACTTCCAACAACTGGATGAGTCAAAGCTTGTATCAACATTAATTGCCATGGCCTCACAAGATCATATGGAGTTGAACACAACCCACAGGTAAAAAAAAATTGTAGACAGTTGTCATAATGCAGAAATATTTAGCTACCTACAAAAAAAAAACCACAGAAGAACATGTAAGTCATATCTCTACTTCAACAGTGTTTGCTTATTTTGTCAGTATTGTGCGGTGGCACAACTTGCATATGTTCTGTGGTTTACCATTTTAATTTGGCACAAGGCCAAAGTATTTCCAGACGTCACCCTGGTTGCACCCTATCAATTAAGCACAGGGGTGTAAGCTCTGATACTTCTGGATTAGTCATTTTAACACCCAATGTGTGAGACTGCACTCAGGTCCAACCATGCACATTGGTAGCCTATGAACTTCGGTGGTCAGTGCAAATTGGAGGTGCAGGCTGTAGAATGGATACCATGAAAGATGAGTATTGAAACCATTTTATACATGACAGAATGGATACTTTCAGTACTTTCAACAACATGAATGCCTGGTAAGGCCTGATATGACATTCACAGAAACAAAAGTTTGTCTAAAAGACCAGCTTTGAGACATAAGAAAACAGGATATCAACATTGGTGGATGAGTTGCCTGGCAGCAGCTCTGAGTGTGTGTGAGCTGGGTTGGTTTATGCTCTCTGCTGGGCCAAGGGGGAACAGTGGTCTGCTGTGTGCAGCCTATCCCTATGGGCAGCACTAAGGTCAAGGCTGGGCCAGTTCCCTGCCCCCAAAAAGGAACCAGGATGTTTCTTAATTATGGCCACTTCCTGAAAGAGAGAATGGGACTTTTCGCGAGCCTATCCCCCTTCCTTCTTCAAAATCCACAGAGCATTCCTTTTAGTATTTTTTGCATGAAATTAAGCTGGTTTCATAAGAGGCCATGCTGTACCTGTCCACCTGTGTTTTCAAACACTGTCACTGGCGATACTAACTGATCATCGAAGAGAAACAAAAAAAAAATTGACAAAATCTGAATTATCATGGGGGTTCCTCCAGGGAATGAGGTCATTGGCACTGACAAATGGATTAATCATTAGAATGAATTGGTCAACCCATTTCACAGAAACTGTGAGGAACTGCCCTGAAGGAAACGTGGGGGAACAAAACTGCTGCAGGGGTTACTCCTTGCCAACAAATATCTAAATAAATGAAAGGAGTTAGATGGTTTAAGTGAGCTATAATTAGCTTGTCGGAGAGCTTCCAAGTTTCAGAGAAACAGAATCCACACTTGTAGCCTGCATGGTTGGGAATTCCTTTGTGGTGAGGTCCACGTTGAATTCAGACACAATGGCGTAGTGCCCTACCCCCCCAGGTGAGAGTGATGTGAGGTCAGGCCATTTGTCTGGTGTCCCTGGAGCATTTGGGGGTAAGGGGGGAGGGTTACAGGTCCTGCTCAAAGGCACAACAAAGATGTGACTATTCTCAGTGACTAGGCTCAAACTGGTGACCTTCTGATCACAGGCACAGAGGTTTACCCCACTGAGCCACACAGTACCCCACAACCAGAAATTATGCAAATAATTTGGGGAAATGCAAGACATTTGGGAAATTTGCAGGAGCAAGCACAACCGCAGTGAAATGACTAAGCCTTTCCCTGGAAGAACCACCTTTGTGATCATGGTATCTCCCCTGCCAAGCACAGGTGAGGCAAGGGGAAACGCCAGCTCTCTCCTAACATTATGCTCTCACAGACCAGCGGCATGTGGGGACATCTAGTCCCTATATTTACATTCAGAAAGAAACCCAAAAATCGAAATGCTTTTTACCCTCATTCACGGTGAGGCTTCCAGAGCAGGAACCCTCCAGGGCTCATACTCAGCAATGTATGCACTCTGCCATAAAGCGTATCTGAGAAGGACATGGCCGCACCGGCATGGTTGGGGTTGCTTTTAAACTTCTACTGGAACAGTCTATCTGTCATGCCTCACTTTAATATTTTACTGGCAAGCCACACATTCAGACAAGGTGCATTGACAAACCACCCCAACTCAAGTTGGACAGACTGAACTGAAACTTGTCTGCATACCATATGGTGCACTCAGGCCAGGTACTGTAGGCATGTGAGCATCTGACCCTACTAATCAAATGATGCACGTGTGCGCTGACCCTAGGCATCTGCCAGGCTGGACGTGTGTCTCCCGTCTGTGAGCCCAGAGACTGCCCACCCCCACAGTAAGCCCTGTGCCTACGATCCTGTCTGCATTTCACTGATGCATAGGCTGCATGTACTCTGACAGGAACAGCAAGATGACAGCCCTTTTTGCCACAAGTATCCAAAACTGCAAAGTCAACAGAAAGTGAGAAATAAGATTACTTCTGCAAATAATTCCTGTATGTACTAAAGTAACACAGCCTAAAGCAGCTAAAAAAAAAGGGACGCACAGACAGGTGAAGGGTTTAGAGACCCTCGAAAGACCGAGAACTTCCTCCCTGAAATGACTATAGTGATGAAATAAGCAATGATGATAAAGGTTCAAAACAAGTGCTTTTGAGTGACAGCACCATCCAAGCCCTGAGGAAGGAGAGGCGTAGCACCCTGGGAAGCCATGCATGATGTCTGATCATGATGTCTGAGTGGAACATATTACAAAATATATTGAATTTAGACTCCTTGCCTTCTCTGAATGTGTTTAAAAATCTCAAACTCTGAGCTTAAAGAACAGTGTCATTGTTTTGTATAAATTAATTTTATCCTATGTATAGTTTGAGTATTTCTATGTGTTTTAGTCTGTGTTCATATTCAAAAATCATCACTGTATGTATGTATATGAAACTTTTGTCTTTTTTCTTATTTGCTGCCATCTTGGCCAAAACTTCCTGGAAGAAGGGATATTGTATCTCAAATGGAACCTTCCTGGTAAAATAAAGGATAAATAAAATAAATTAATTAATTAAATGATTCCAGGCTGGTCCAGCATCAGAAACGCCTCGTTCTCCCATTTATTAGGGAGCATCATTTGAAACATGCTTTTGGGATGTACAGGTACAGGACATGGAAAATTGTAGACACCACTGTATGACACCACACCACTCTCAGATGGGAGAAATGACAAGCACTGTAATGCCAGTCAACTGGAGAGGGGGGTGTTCTCTGCTTCTGCATGAATGTCTGGCCATATGCCATTCAAGCAGATGCACACATGCAGTATCACTTACTCAAGAGGGCCTAATTACCCAAAAGCCAATATCACCATCATACATTTAGGTTTCTTTTGTTTTTTGATAAGAAAATACATCTAATGTTATTTCAGCAGGTAGTAGAGTGCTTGATTTAATCACCAAGAAAATCAAGCAGGTAAATAAAAGATTGAAATACAAAAAAAAAAACTATTAATAAAAACCCTTCACTCTTTACAGCATACTCCTGAGGCAAACCTGTCTACAGGATCCTCTCCTCCAACACCTGACCACCCAGGCAGCACCTGGACGGGACCACCTGGTAAAGAGAGGGGCTGACCGGAGGTAGGGCCGTCCCTCCCATTCAAAAGGCCCACCCTAGTGTCACAACATACATTTAACAACTATCAGAATAATGGCTCACAGGGGGCATCCTTCTTTCTGGGGCAAAGGGCCTCTCAGATTTCCCATGTTTCTTGTTTCTCTGTTGCTGTCAGATTGACTCATGATGGCCTGAGAAAGGAGCAGAGAGGCTATGGCAGCGAGCAAAGGACTGCAACCTGCGCCACCAGTGAAAAAAGCGAAACCTCCTTTGTCCCTCTTAGTGCAACCAAAGACCCCCCCCCCAAAAAAAACAACATTTTGGCCCCATGTGGATGGATATATGACATATTGCAAAGACAATTTAATAAGTTTCCTCACACAGCACCTGCACTTCACCGCGTTCACAAAGATGACATTCCCAGCACCTGCAGCTCACCGCGTTCACCAAGATGACATTCCCAGCATCTGCACTTCACCGCGTTCACCAAGATGACATTCCCAGCATCCGCACTTCACCGCGTTCACCAAGATGACATTCCCAGCACCTGCACCTTACCGCATTCACCAAGATGACATTCCCAGCACCCGCAGCTCACCGCGTTCACCAAGATGACATTCCCAGCACCCGCAGCTCACCGCATTCACCAAGATGACATTCCCAGCACCCGCAGCTCAACGCATTCACCAAGATGACAATCTCAGCACCCGCAGCTCACCGCGTTCACCAAGATGACAATCCCAGCACCCGCAGCTCACCTCATTCACCAAGATGACATTCCCAGCACCCGCAGGTCACCTCGTTCACCAAGATGACATTTCCAGCACCTGCACCTCACCTCGTTCACCAAGATGACAATCCCAGCACCCGCAGCTCACCTCATTCACCAAGATGACATTCCCAGCACCTGCAGCTCACCACGTTCACCAAGATGACATTCCCAGCACCTGCACCTCACCGCATTCACCAAGATGACATTCCCAGCACCTGCACCTCACCGCGTTCATACGTAATTACAGATGGAGCGTCTTTCACAAAATGCAGTGTCATAGCTAAA
>JAODKC010000009.1:22578952-22607384 GCA_026777985.1 Mormyrops attenuatus | reverse complement strand
AGGGATTATATACATATATACGGGGTTATATTCATAACACAGGGGGTTATACACATACGTAAGGGGCTATATACATACATACATACATACATACATATACACACACACACAAAACTACTAATCCCCTTTCACTGGAGGAAGATCACACAAAGGAACAGGGCTGCTCCTGTCATTAACTGTGGTGTGCCACTAAAAGCCAGAGGTACTGTGACATATAAACCTGCAGAACTAAATAAATGCTACTATTTTGCATACTGTGCATTTTTTATTCAGTCTGCTAATAATCAGCTTGCACAAATACAAACGGTGGCAATCAGCTATGGCAATCCAAAGGTGGTCTGCTGTTGCAAGGGAAAAAAGGGGGCGTTTATAGACATGACTGGAAATGGCATCACTGGCCAAGTGCTCCCTTGCAGCAGAGAAAAGGCCTCTAAAGCCAAGCCAGGTTCAGCTCAGAGGACTTCAGCTGTACAGCACAGACCTGTGCCATGTCAACTGTCACTTAACCCCTGCAATGGCAGGCGCAGAGGAACTTAATCAGGGCTTCTCTTATTTCATTGGCTTGAGTTGCGTCCACAGCAGCCCAGGAAACAAAAAAGCCTGCTCACATACTCCTGAGAGTGACTTCAGTGTCTCTCTAGGCTGCTGCAGGTAAGGAACTACAGTTTTGCTTTTCTGGTCAAATTTAACAGGACATCCATATTAGCAAACCTAAACAAGCCTGGGATGTAAACATGAGACAATTACAACTATGGAGAAGGGAGGCTTGACCACATGATACTGAACAGTTGAGACAAGTTCACTCATTTATGAGAAATTCATAATTGTGCCTCTTTAAAGACCAGATAATGCTGTCAGCAGATGCATGGCAAGGTAACAAAGAACAAAACTAATGTCACTATTAAATATTGCTATTACAAGATGGTTTACATAGAATTGGTAGTCAATATGATAAACGATTTTTAATTACTCAGGGCAGAGAGATAAAATAAACAGCCAAAGTTTTGGTTTTACCAAGTAAAATTTCCTTCAAGACAATAATAGTTTTCTGATTCCAAAAATCTAGAAAAAAGGGCACCTTCTCCCAGACCAACAAAATATAAAAAATATAAAAAGTCCTGTGTGCCCAACAGCCTGGACAAACAACAAAACCACAAAATAAACTTTAAAACAAAAGTCCAAAACATGAATTTCCCCATGAACGGAGCCAGCCTTAAGTGGGTCTATAAAATGCTTAGGAAGAATTACAGAAGTCCATTAACTGGAGCAATCTAAACTGTTATCAGCTGGTTACAATCAAGGCAGACACGGTTTGCAAACACATCTTGCTAAAAGATACAAATAAAAAAATGCAAAATGGAAATGCTCATTTTGAACTCGTACAAGATGTAAAAGAGGGTGGAAAAATTAGGGTGAAATACATGCATTAATAAAGTTATATTTCAGGTATGACTGAGTCCAAATAAACGAGGAACCCTAAAGTAGCACCCACTGAGAATAACAGCACCTGACCAAAGCAATTCTGACTGCTGCTTTACAACTTCTTGCATGCTCTGCTCAACTCACCGCACCATTAGGCATGGAACTGTAGAACAAACATGTTCAATTTCTTTTTATTTACTCCACAAAATGAAAGGGGGGGGGGGGGGATGGCAAAAGACAGAAGGCTGGCAGTGTTAGTTGAGCAGAGCACCATGTTTGAGGTCCCGGGCTCAATCTACGAGTGACAATATCGCTTTTCTCCCACTTCACATTCAGGTCACAGAGCCATGTGCTGTGCCACAACAAGAAATGATGTGGTCTGCTGGAGAAACTATACTACCTTTTCAAAGCAGTCCGTGCAGGGCACCAAAGAAAATATCAAGACATATTAAGTTTCAAATGGGCGCTCTATGTGCTCCAAGCCAACTTTATTCGTAAAGAATCCTACTGCTGACAGAGCACAAACCCCAGATGGAGTAGATGATTATCTTGCAAATCTAAACAGCGCTTACTTTCCCAGAACAGAGCACTTATTCTATAAGAAAGGCTGTACATGGTGGGCAAAAAGGTCCATGGGGCGAGGAGGTTAGGTTAGTCCCTTCTGACTTTGAAAGTTCAAAAGACTCGCCGATCCAAATGCTACAACTTATTTTCAAGAAAAAAAAAGAAAAGAAACTCTAGAACTACAGTATGCTAAATGCATCACAATTTTACATAGGACTGTAGAGTACAAATACCTTTCTATGATTATGTCTTGTAGAAACCACATTTGGATAACTAGCCGGAACTTGTATTTTAAGTTAAAACTACTCGTAATTAACTGCAACTGTGGACAAGATCGGCTTTTAGCTCATACGTCACAAGATAAGAAATGGTCAGATGGCTTACAGCAAAAGAAATAAACACACCAACCCAAATTTCAACAAAAACAAATGTTTCCTGATGAAAAAAAAATCCTCTACAGACTCAAGGAAAATTAAACAGGTCAGCAGCATACACTGATTTGCCAGCTGAGTGATATACTCACATGTGGACGTGAGGGGGCTGGAAGCGGCTCTGGTTGATGTTGTAGTGCGTGAAGGCTTGTGTGGGATTAGAACTGTACTCATCAACCGTGATGGTCACTTTGCCCTGGGGGGGGATTCCATGAGCCATTCTTCCACCTTTTGGACATGAGCAGTTCACAAGGATCCAGGGCCAAGCCGGACTGTGTGCATCCTTCAGAACCTCAGCTCAGAACAGAACAGAACTGCACCACACTTGGCCACAGTCTGTATCCATAACAATGACAACCATGAGAGAAAGAGAGAAGAGGGAACGTAAAGCTCTAGACTGCATAACATTTCCAAATAATTCAACAATTTAAAAGGATTTGTTTCTACCTTAAAGCAGAGTATAACACACACAAAAAATGCAAATACAAACATACGACGCTATAAATTCATAAAATCAGATCATAAATGTGATTTAAATTACAAATAAATCTGTGAAATGAGGATTTTTTTTTTTAATAAAAATATCGTATTCAATCATTGTTCATTCAATTACTGCAATGAACACCACAATTAGCTCTGTATATATTTGGCTCATTGTAGTGTGTGTGTTCAGCATGTGAGTACTCCTAGGGTCCTTAGGGGGTCGCGAGATGATTTCCAGAGCATGTAGCTAAAAATTTTAAAACAATCCTCAATATCTTCCTAGGGGGAACCCCCTCCCCCTGGAAAATGGGGGTCGCGAGGCTCTGGCACTTATTTTGGTTATGCTGGGCTGAAAAGTTTGGGAACCCAACGGCCTAGGGTGCTACCTGACCACCGAACAATAACACAAGCAAATTATTCAGCATTTTAAACTGTAGATATTATTAACAGTAAGGGCATAAAACATTACCCTTAGCAAACAAAATATGTATTCCTGTACAAAAACAATATAAATCAGTAAAAACGAAAACGGTAACACTAGTCGGCGTCATTTAACGCTTACATTATTTCACTAATAAAAATCCATACTCATGTTAAAAATAGATTACTAGTTTCATCTTTTATTTTACCCACACATTTTCACATGTACATATTAAATGCAACTTTTATCACTGCATCTGTTCTTCGGACAAAAAAAAATTATTTAACACATGCCGAAAACAAAAAATAATATAGCTATATGTTATAATAAACGATAAACAAACTGCTGGATTTACTTCAGAATAACACGACTACAGTGTCCCCATCGTTCAATAAATACATCATACTAAAAAAAAACTAATACGAAAACTGCGAAATAAACGCAAAAGCCAGGAGCAAACGCCGTCTGAGCTTCCGAAACTGACCCTGCTCGAATTTCGGGTTACCGGCAAGGCTCGCTTCCTCATGCCGTCCTGGAGGGTGCCTCTCCCGGGCTTCGGCGGCGCTCTGCTCGGCTCTGCTCGCACGTCGGTTTGATTGATTACAGTAGGCGACCAATGGATCCCCCCCCCCCCGCTCTTTTATACGCGATCTCCTGCCCACCACCATTCATGTAAAACTCCACTAACAATCACTGCTACACACCCAGCCTTAATTTATTTCGAGCCGGCGTCTAAGGGGCCGTGGCAAGGCTTAAAAAAACACGCGAGCAAGATGAATTATTTCGCAAATTTGAGGTACGCGGTGGCGTTTGCGTGCCGGCCGGAAAGCGGGGTTCTGGGATCCCATCACACACCGGTTACAAAGGATCGTTATGTAGGGCAGCGGCGCCCATGCTGCCCGGGCTACATTATAACGTAGAATCGTCTCTTCAAAAGTCCTACCGTACTTAAAACAACATAGGCCTCCGAGGTAACGCTGAGACTATCTACCGAATGGTGAAAACGGCGAGCGGATCTTCGCGATCGCCAGCGCCTGACCGCGGTGAACTTTGACCGCGGCATTTCCACACGACTCCATTCGGAGAAATGAAACGGCAGCGAAGCTAAGCGCTCGGCCGGCGCTGGCGTGACGGAGGTAAATACGGCAGAACTACAGTGGCGGCTAACGAGCTAGCCGCTTAGCTTTCTGTTTGAGCCGCGAGATACGAAAAAGCTTTTCCCGCTTCCACTTTTTATCCGTAGCGTTTTTTTTTTTTTTGCGCTGCACGATGACTTATGTAGCGTGCCGTGTTTTAATTTCAGAGAAACGGAGGAAGGATAAGTTAATAAAAGCGTACTGGCGACTAACGCGGCGGCTCACCCGAGTCACTTCTCCAGAGAAAAGGGACTAAATTGAACCTCTGACACGGCAGACTATAAGATCACCGCGCCACCTTACACAATGTTATTGTTTTTGGACCGAAACTGAGTTATGGATGCAGCCAGCTGTGCAGTCTGGTACCAACTACGCGCAAAAATATGGGCATTTGCGATGAAAGTGTAGTAAGCCCCGAGTCGTTCCCCCTCGTAAATGACAAGGCACCTCTAACCTAGCGCTTTGTGTCTTATTCTCCCCCCGCGATTGTCTCGCTAATCAGGAGAGTGATTACCTTTCCGTCGGCCGGGATGCGTGCCGGGGTCGCCCTCTGTGCAGTTAAAGACGTCGATCCATGAAGGATGAAAGCTGGCGCGGGAGGCGGAAAGGTTGCAGCCAGAGTGAGCGGGGCAGAACCTTCGACCCTGAGGGACCCCCGGCTGGCTCTTAGTGGAAATGAGACGGGCAAAAACAGAGAAGCTAGCCGGGGGGGTGTGTGTGTGTGTGTGTGTATATGAGTGTGTGAGAGAGAGAGTGTGTGAGAGAGAGACAGAGCAGCCTCGATCTGGGAGGAGAAAGAAAGCCTGAGAGTGCAGTGTAGTGAGAAGGGACTGCCACTGGGGTCAGGGAGCACAGCTCGAACGGGGGCAAGGCAAACACTCTGCGGCTGGCTTCTACCTAGGTAGTCCCTTTGCAGAATTCTTTTTGTATACATATTTATTTCCAGCAAAAGTTGCATAGAAATCTTAATGTTAAACAATGTGCAATGTTAAACTTAATATAAAAAAAATTAAGCACAATGTAACACAATGCAATTAATGCAAATTGTGCATTAAAGTAAACAATATATAAAGGCAGTTAGAGTATTAAATAAATTAATATTAGAGACACACTGTGAAATTTGGGTGTGCATTCTTTTTAACCGGACTAAATATTTAGCCTGCTTTGGAATGTTATTTGAGAGTCTTTATTCTTCACCAATGCATCAGCGATAGATTAACCGGTAAGCTACGATGCTTGGCTGCTACTTCATTACGACGGGATAACCTCCTGTTTCAGTACTCAGCTCTTCGGGAAGAGCTTCATAGAATCAAATTCAAAGTCAAAGAAACAGGTTTTAAATTTTTATTTATCAGTTTATCTATTCATTTATTTATCGATCGTAACAATATTTTGCTACTTAAAGCGATTATTAATGTTTGAGGTTTCAGGCAAACAGTCAACAGTTTCTCTTTTCTAACAGGATCTTTTGGAGTGAAAATTTGTACAATTTCGAATATTTTAGTGTATCTAGAAAGCTGACAATTGTTTTCAAAGCTGAAGAAAAGTGGGTGTGTAATTAGGCAAAGAGAAAATTTGGGCTGCTGGGGTGGAAGGTCTTCGGTATGTTGCCCTCACCAGGTCCTGGCTGCTGTTGCATAGTTAAATAAATCTGGGGCTTGGTATTCAAAACACAGAAATTCCCTGGTGCCCTTGCGATAGCCCTTCCTGTCAGACTTAGTCTATGGAGAGGCTAAAGGGAGGGCAGAAGCTAGCCATTGGAGTTGCACAGTGGTTCTTGCTCTCATAAGCATAGGGAAAGGACAAGATACGGGTAGGTCTCACATTTGACATGTCTTGCGTCAGCTTGTGGAGGTGGTAGCCATACATACTGCTGCAGTGTGAGCTGTGCTGTCAGCCAGTCTGCTTTGTTGCCCCAATCTGCATGATGATGTAACTCTGTTAATGTCAGGGGGGCCTACCTTGAGAGATAGAAATGCTAAATTATTTAATTTGAGAGGATCAAAAAGGGAGAGAAATGAGGCTGTTTGGAAATGACCTCCTTCAGTGCACTATGAAATCGAAACATATTTCATGGTACATTTGAGCATAAACGTAGCCTGTGCATTCATACATACAATTTTATGTATGTGTGTGTATATACTAATGTCGAGCTAATCTAATTTGTATAAATGTATTGCTCATCTTGCGGTATCTCAAAGCAGCCTGCTATGCATTTAAAATTAAAACCTATTCCATAGACTGGCAATATGGATACTTTACTCTTACCGAGATGCTTCACTTTCCAAGGAGCGTCATCACACTGTCTTGCTATACAGCCTAGCTTTCTCTTATCTCCTGAAATACATTTCCATCTACTAGCTGCTGGGTGTTATTATGGAGCTGAGTTTAAATTTCATTCAGAGAAGCTGTATTTAAACGTTTGACTGCAATTTGTTCTTTTGTTACATAAAAATGATATTAAAATGAAGGGTCCAGGTAGCAAATGGAGAATACTTTTTCTATGTTTTTATTATGTTTTCGTTCTGTTCACATTTATTAAATATGAAATGTAAACCTTATATACCTTAAATAGTCTACATACAGTGAAATTTTATGACTGTCCCTCAGTGCATTAGGTATTTCAGCAGTTTTTGTCATGTTGGGATACTCAACTAACCCTACAAATGCCTGTGTGGAGAATGACCATCAAGGCTACAGGTACTTGTAGAAACTAAGGGCACTCAATTACCTGCCTATTTGGAGCCCCTGCTGTTATATGTTGTGTTAAATGATCTCTATTATGACATGGAACTCCTTACATTGTCACATATTCGTTCAACTCTATGTATGGATAAGTGTACAAATAATTGTTTCATGGCAATAAATTACATCGTTTGGAAATTCCAGAATATGTTCTGAATATTTTTCCTGTTTCTTTACGTAACACACACATAATTGTAGCATCTTAGACAGTTTTTAAAGTTTGTTCCTCGATATCAATTTCTTTTCCATTTTGACCCACTTTTTCCACAGTGTACAAATAATTTTTGGCCACACTGTAGTTTAATACCTGTGCATTAAACAAATGACACACTTACAAGTACCCACCCAATAATTCCAAAATGAGCATATGCAAGGTTTATCTGAAGGCTCTTATTAAATTTAAAATTATTTATTTATTTAATAATTTATTTAAATAAGAAAATTTTTCAATTTCTGAAAACACATTATAGAATAATTATAGTACATTACCATATGAGGATTGTGACGTTAGCATGCTTGAATGACCTAGATGGATAGGTTGTCTGGAGCTTGAGCTCATTGGTAGGGCCTCAGTTGGTGAACAGGTCTGTGGGTAGAGGCCAGACAAACTATGATCCAACAAAGACCCCAACGAAAGGTTAAAGTACAGAAAAAACAAGTATACCTTGCCCAGAATAAGGTTACAGGAGACCCACCCCTGAAGCCAAGCCTGAGGGTGATGTTCACTGGCAAGCGCCTGGTTGTTGGGCCACCCAGCCCTAAATACCTTAATGTCCATAATGTATGTTTTAAGAACAGCAAGATGGGGTAGGTGAAGAGAAGCATTCCATGGTACCTGTACTTGTACTTGTGCAAATGGCAAATAAATGATTTTCAATTGCAGTACCATTTCAGCAGGAAGGACCCAGACAAGTCAGGTCTGGGCGATGGACACTGACTTCGGGGGTGTTACTACTCTGATGGGGAAGGAGCCTGAACTAGTGTAGGAGATATTGCTTGATATAGGTAGCCTTCCCTCCATGCACAAGGTAAGCTTGAGTGCTTGAAAGGTACTGTCTGTGAACTCTGTGGTCCTACTGAGAATCTCCAGTGCTCACATGGAGAATGATGGAGATACCTGGAGGGGTTTAATTGGGAAGAATGGCCTCCAGATAAAAATCTGAGTGATGAACTATTATTGGACTTGGTGGAAAGTTGATTTCTGTGCATTGTGATGAGGCCAGATGGACCAAGATGACCCATGGTTTGCTGGGAATGTCAGCTGAAGTTTCGATGGGTGGTGAATATGACTCGCACCTCTGGAAAAACTTGACATGCTGAGTGAGGTTGGGGACATGGAGTACTAATAGACCATGCTCAAGTCCTCAATCATGGTAATGGCTGTGTCCAGAAGGCAGTCTATGTCTATCATAGCAGTAACTCTAGGACCTGCTGGTGGACACCTGTGGTGAAGGAAGCTGTCAAATTGGAGAAATTGGCCTTCAGAGCAATGATTGCCTGGGGTTCTCCTGAGACAGTAGAAAGTTACTGACAGGTCAGAAAGACTGAAGTGACAGCTGTTTCAGAGGCAAAAGCTCATAAATGGGATGAGTTTGGAAAGAGATGTTTTGCCAAACTGATGCCTCAGGAGAGGGAGGTCAGACTTTGTTCATGCTGTACTTTTCTGAGGTAGGGAACTTTTGGCTAAATCTGGGGATATTGTCAAGTAGCGGAAAGATCACTTTGAGGAAGCAGTGGGAAGCTTCCAGGCTGTAGTACTGGACCAGGTACCTTTTTTGGCCAAAACTATATGGGTGCTAGAATGTCTAACATCCCATTCCGAAACCAAAGATAGTATGAATCTGAATTTGTTTGGCTCATTGTTGCTGTAATAGCCTCTGCTCTTCTGGGAAAACTTTACACTAGAAGGTGGAACATTGCTGGTGGGATTTACTGTCATTTAGGTTGGATATTGATGTTGGGGTATCAGGTCCCTTTCTGCGAATTTGTGTGGCCTACCACTTTGCAACTGATCTGGCCAGATCTAAAGACATAAATACTAAAATAATAGACAGCTGCATTTTGGGGGATTGGCCATTTTTTGCAGTGGACGACAACAAAGTTTGGTCTGAAAATACAGGGCAGTCGGGTATTGGTTCAAAATGGGACTTGGTTTATTTTATGATACAGGACAATTTAACATTTTTATCTACTATTGTCAAATTATCAGTTGTGTCCTTGTAGATAGGTAAGTTTAATAATACTTTTTCTGTAACATTTCACATACCCAGTGTGTTAGACATATAGTGGTATGCAAAAGTTTGGATACCCCTGCTCAAAAATTGATGTCACTGTTAACACCTAAGCAAACAACCTAATTCTCAACAGATCTACAGTTAAAGATGACAATTTCTGAAATATTTAAAGATTTTTTTTATTTCAATTTTACAGTTTCAAAATAAAAACTGTAAAGTAACAGTTTGGACAACCTATATGATCAGTACTTAGTAACACTCCCTTTGGCAAGTATTAAAACTTGTAAACATTCTTTGTTGCAGGCTAGGAGTCTTCCAGTTCTTGCTCGGGGGATTTTTACCCAGGCCTATTCGTCCTTGCAAAAGACTTTTAGTTATGTGAGATTCTTAGGCTGTCCTGAATGCATTGCTTTTTTTGAGGTTTACCCACAGATTTTTCAATGATGTTTAGGTCGGGGTACTGTGAGGGGCCATGACTAAATCTTCAGCTTGCGCCTCTTGTGGATCTGGAGGTGTGTTTGGGATCATTTTCCTGTTGTAGAAGCCATCCTCTTTTTTTTAACAGACGGTGTGATGTTTGCATCCAGAAATTGCTGGAAAATCAATATTTCCCTTTATCAGTGAAATGTTCTCTGTGCTACTGGCTGCAACAAGCCCAAAACATGTTTGATCCACCCCCCATGCTTAACAGTGGAGAGGGTCTTTTCCATGAAAATTTTCATATTTTTTTCTCCCAACACTCTTTGGCCCAATGTAGCCAAAAAGCTCTATTTTAACTACATCAGTCCACAGGACTTGCTTCAAAAATGCATCAGGCTTGTTTAGATGTTCCTTTTCAAACCTCTGACAGTGAATTTTGTGGTGAGGATGCAGGAAAGGTTCTCTTTCGATGAAGGTCATATTTGCGCAGGTGTTGCTGAACATTAGAACAGTGCACCACCACGGTAGAGTCTGCTAAATCTTCCTGAAGATCTTTTGCAGTCAGATGAGGGGTTTTGATCTGCCTTTCTAGCAATCCTGCGAGCAATTCTCTCAAAAACTCCAAAAAACTCTCTCAAGAAATTGACCTTCACTGTTCCTGTTAACTGCCATTTCTTAATTATATTATGTTACAAACTGAGGAAATGGTTACCTGAAAACACTTTCTTCTTATAGCCCTCTCCTGCTTTGTTGGCATCAGTTATTTTAATTTTCAGAATGCTAGCCAGTTGCCAGAATAGCCCCTGGCTGCAGATTTTTGGGACAAGGATTGAGGAGTCAGAGTATTTATATATTTGCATCACCTGGCCTTTCCTAACAATGATTGTGAACAAGCCATAGCCCTGAGCGAATTAAGGTTTGAGACCTTTGTAGAGGTGATCTAAGAGCTGAAATCTCTTGGGTGCTCAAACTTTTGCATGGTGCTCCTTTCCTTTTTTCACTCTAGAATTGTACAAAACAATATCACACTGATCTTGCTTAAAATACTGAAAAGAATTTTTTATTTTTAACTTTATGTCTTTTGGAGATTTGTTATCTTCTACCCATTTAAGTATTCGCAGTAACAGAAATTTTAACGAGGGTACCCAGACTTCTATATTCCACTGCAATGCTGCAAACACATTAAAAGTTTGTTGATTCCATCTAATTAGTTTTAGGGTTTTATATTTTCTTTAAATGTTTAAATTATACAAGAATGTCGTAATGCAGCAATTGGATGAAACCAACCAGTTTTTTGAATTTTAGAGCATTGCATGACTTTGACCATGCAGCTCTTCCTTCTGGATGTGGAAATTATTAATCAGCCAAAATATTTTAATAAGAATACCCCAAATTCCACTGTAATACATAGTGACAAAAGTGACCGTGTAAAATACGCGTTTATTACAGTAGAAAATTCTTGACATTGCATTGTCTGGTACATGATATTGAGGCACAACATGTGGGACTGTTTAAGTTTCTGTCACATGCAAAGTACATTTCACAATTAGAACCTTTAAAAGGCCATCCACTGGGAAAGCTCCAGAGATTAGATTGTTCTGGGAAAACTAAAACATTGATTGTCCTAAAATGGAGCTGATAAACACAACCACAAAAGACTGAATTCTCCTCTGGGGCGCAGGAAAGAAATGCTCTACACCTCAGCTTCTGTAAAACCAAACACACTGGCTTTTGGAAAACATAATTTCCTATTCTTTTCGGTAAAATATAAAGCAGGGTAATTCATTGAGTTCCTTGGCTTTATTAGCACACAAAGACGGTGGAGGCATAAAAATGAACTGGTATGCTACTGCTTCTCGATTGTGGTCATTTTCAGTCTCTTCAGCCTGGGGCAGTCCTGGACTTAAGACAGGCTCTTTCGAAGGAGACGTTGGGAACTTTACTCCCAGTACTGAGATTGTTAAACATAATGGTCATATAAAATCCCTTGTGTTTTTATATCTTCTGTGCCTAATGGGAGTGAAATTGATGTCTGTGTATAAGAGGAAAGAAGTTGCTAACATTAGGCTATTGCTAGTGACAACACAAGACATGGACTGGGTTTCTGAGTTTATTATATGACCCACATACAAGAATAACACATTAAGGTTTGATTGTTACACCAGTAATTTTTTTTATTTAATTCTTTTAAGATCTTCGGAAATACAGAAACAATAAAATGCAAATAGCAAAAATGCATTGTTCACTTGTTTTTATCCACAATATCTAATTATTTGGTTTGTTTGAATATCATAAAAGCATTTCTGCATATGATATCACATGATCTCCAATCATTTATGTAAATTTTTTTTGTCTGACCTCAGCAGATTAGTAGTGGATGGCAATCTTTGTGAGCTCTGTGTGCAGGCAGATTCAGCAATGATCCTATAAATGCATTTGCATGTGTTTGTAGAGCATATAGGTCAGGCAGGATGGAATTCAGAAAGGGGGACAAAAAAACAATAGAATAAGACAGTGATACAATTTCTCAGAGCAGCATGCAGCCTGAAAGAAGCTAGGAAAGGAAAGATATGGAGAGAAAGAGAGAACTGACAGATAGGATGAATGTGGGCCTCATCGCTTTTTGTCCTGCTGTGATGGTGTGTGTTTCAGTGGAGGAGGTGCTAAGGGACAAGCAATTTGTCGTGTGCTGTGTTGATACCTTCCTAATGGGAAGATGAACAAGATACAGACAGGCTAAACACACAGACAATGTTAAATCTGGAAGGTAAAGTTGCTTCTGGAATACTTGTGTTCTAATTTCACACCATCTCCATTCAAACTCAAATTTCAATTTCGCGATCAGATTTAATGTGTTTCACATTAATTTTCAAATCCAAAGTTGCATTTTTATTGTAAAGATGTAATTTCTGACTAAAGCAAGATAATGTTTCATTTGTCAATGAACAACAAGTAAGGATACTTCAAAATATTTATAATTTATTATAATAATAATAATTTATAATAATAAACATCAACTTCTGAGTTTAGGTTCCACCTGTGTCAAGAGGTGTATTAATTCATTTCATTGTGCATTCCAAATCAAAAATGATGTAACCAAATGGCACATGACGAATAGGTGTACCGTTCTAGCCATACCCGAGAAGTAGAGATTGTCCTGTGCAAAGCTAAACTTAACATTTCCTCTTCCCGCTCCATTCCGTACTGATAAGTTCAGCTGCAGCAAGTTAGCACAAAATTCAGCAAAACATTCTAGTTGTTATGTGGTTGGTTTGATTTCTTGGGCCTATTTCTCATAAAAGTAGGATCCAGTGGATAATCAAAGCAGATTAATAATAGTTCATCAGCCCAGTGCGTGCATATGACTTAATGCATCAGAGAAGTGTGCATTTGCACCTTGGCAGATTGCTGTTTTAACTGCAGGTTTTCCAGATAATAGAAAAGAATGCTTCTCTGCAAAGGAAATGGCACAAGCAGGTCATCTATGGCCAAGGGCATAACTTTACGTTGAGTATTGGGGGGTTCCAGTCTCCACCCACTTAAGGAGGTCCAGGGGATTGTATTAGTTGATTTTGATTATTGGGGGGGTTACAACCCCCCATCCCCCCATAATTTACACCCACCTCTATGGCAAGAACAAGATTCCACCAAAGCTCACTGAGCTTTATAATTAATAATAATTACAGTTGTCCACCCATATCCACTGGAAAATACTTTTCAAGCCATATCACAGATAGCTGAAATCGTGGATTACAGTGAACCATCTGCATATATTGCATAATGTGAATTTCATGTACCAACATATGGTAAAGTTTAATTAGTGAATTATGCACAGTAAGACATCACCAACACTAAATTCAGTAATAATAAAGTACATTGTACATTATTTTACAGTACAGTACTCTCGAATGAAAGGGATTCTGACGTTTCAGGCTAATTCTCAAAAGACCATAAAAAATATCATGTATCAAGGGATGATGGCGCAATGAAATTCATGCCTTTTATACCCCTCAATGGATGAATGAATAATGAAGTAACATTGCCACCATTCATTTGTCATTACTGCGATTAACTAATTGTGATGAATTATTTTGAATGTTTTGCATTTTTGTGCACTGCTACACATCTGTGTGTGTAACGAACAATGTATGTGAGCTGCGCACTCACCTATTAGGGGCATGTTACTCTCTTGAAAATGCATCCTTAAAATAACAGTGAAATGCTGTGCCATTGACTTTAGACCAGGTTTTGGTTGGCCAGTAGTGCAATTGCTTTTGGCTCCCTCAAGATAATGTGCCAACTCCATTTCATTTTAAGAGTGACACGTCATTGGACACTCAGATGGGCGTAAGTACACTTGTTATTTAAACAACGTGAGCACTGGATGGGAAAATGACGACACTATCAGGCTCATTCTAGCAAACACCCTTGCATCACACCTGGCACCTCTTTGCACTAAATATTAGGAAATTAAACATACGGTTGCATGTAGTGGCTAGCACTGTACCCTCACACCACTTATGCTGGTAGTTTGAATCTTGCCTCCACACTTTGTGTGTGGAATTTAAGTGTATCATGTGAGTGTCTCGGTGCCCCGCAAAGACTTAGGTAGGCTATTGGCCTCGGAGTATGATTGTGTGTGTATGTGACCTGCAGTGAACCGGCATCCAATTTAGGGTGCATTCTAGCCTTGCGTCATCCCTAGCTCAACCACCCCCACCCCCCCTCCCCCCTCAGTGACCCAGACCAGGATTTTTATCATGAACATGCACATATGCACATTTTTCATCTTAAAATTAAAATACTTTGACAATCGAGGAATGAGCAACACATAACCACAAATAAAAATTCAAATCTCTTCACTTTCAATTCTTTTTGTATTCGAATGTTAGTCATATTTTTAGCAAGTGAAAGCTTAGTTCAATTTTTTCTTCTCTTTTTCTGCTAGTTTTTCTTATTTAAATGTAAATGGCATCGTGTTGTACTGGTATAGAAAATACATTTTGTTCTCCCACAGGCATACAGTAGATGGCCTCTTCATTATGCTGAATGTTATAACAACAAAGCAAATCCCTGGATTGTGTTTTGTGTCCTGTCATCAGACTTTCACAGAGCATCATGGAATATCAGTCATTTACAGTCTTTCAGCAAACTAGTCAAAACAAAAATGAAAGATGTCTGCAGTCATTTAGCCCCTATCATTCTAATTTTGGATCTGGAAGTTGTTTTTAACCACAGAGATCCTCTGGCTGGTCACCAATGAGATTGGTGGTCCGACCTCCTGAAAGAGATTACCCAAATTTATGTAAAGCCTGTAAATGATTTATGCTGGAGTGAACAACAAAGAGCTTTTTATTGCTCTGTGGGTAAGGGGAGGCATGGACAACATCAGCTTGGGGTGGGGGCTGGGAGGAGTGAGGGGGATTTCTTTCTCTTTAGAGTCTTTCTTAAACATTAGTGATCACAGCAGCCTCACCGCTGGCTCTTACTGGGGCCTCACTTGTGAAGCTCTGTGTCTGAAGAACACTAGGGGTCCAATTTATTGTGGTATTCATTCATTTACATTTTACTGTTCAGCAAGCAGATCATTGTACTGGGAAGACATATAAAATAGTAGAAACAGTGGCACTTTTTCCAATAAAAAGAGAGAGTCAGCAACACCAGATAAGCCCAACAAAATTATAATTAAATAGCTGCATTATTGTCATAGTACCCGCTATTCATGAACTCATGATTTTACAGGAGGTCTGGTTGTAATGGACTACTGCAGAAGCTACTTAATTTTCCAAAGTATACCAGCATACACATGAGCAAAACTCTATCTTGCATAGACAGTTATTATATTATTACCAATACTGTAAAGCTACAAATAAACTGGAAATCAGTCTGTCATGTCTTTGGAGAATTTCTGAGAGAGCACCAGTGCAATCACCATCTATTTATCACTATTTATTATTTCCGGTGTTTCCAGTGAACCGCTGTGAACTAAGCTAGTCCCATAGCTGCCCAGGAACTATAGTATCTATACTTGCATTCACTAGTTCTATTTCCCATGAACAGGAAGCGGGAATGGCGTTTACAGGCATTTAATTAAAAATGGGGGATCTCTTTTGAGTTATTCTCTGAGCTGGGCGACAGCTTTAGTTTCAGTCACTATTCATGGGATGGAATGATTGTTTCCATGAGAAAAATGGAGGCATTATTTGCGGCTACTAACGGGAGCACTTTGTGGGACCAGCCTGTGTATTAATATGCCATGGAGCTGGACACCTTTGTAATACATGCCAGAATAGATCACATGCTGACTCTCCTGTGGGTCCTAGACATGGCAGGATGGTGGCCTGAAAGCTGGGGAGGAGAAGGGTTCTCTAAGCAATGCTTTAATCTGGGGGCAATATTTGGAAAGTAAGGTGGAATCACCTACATGGAACCTTTCAACTTCCATTGTCATGACCCACTGGCTTCCACTCCCCTTGACCTTGTCTGTCTTGGACATCATCTTTGTTAGCTGCCACAACACTTTTTTTTCTCTTGTTATTGGTGTATCACCTCCTCCAGAGAGCATCAATGGCATAGTGCAGGGTGGACAAGGAGGGTCCCAGTCTTCATTCAGAGATGTGATGTGGAATGTGAGATGCTCAGATCAAGCTGACTGTAAACTAAAATAATTTGAAATAATTACATACTCATACAAATACTTTTCGCTTTGATTAGGAGATGGATGACCCAATTTTTATGTAAAATGCGAGAGCAATAACTCCTTTCATTAATGTAATTAAAGAAAACAAAAGAAAACAAAGTGAGTGTGGTTCCATCTTCTACAGGCACCAATGCAAATCACAAAAAACAAAGGTTGTTTCTTCATACTGATGTCCCTGTTTGTACAATGCAGATGTATGTTTTCAGGTTTTAAATTTATATCTTATCAATCAGTGGTGGGCAGATGAACCTTTCACCCTTCTGGTCCATAAATACAGTCTCTAAGTTATGTGCCAAAATCCTGTGCTTGTATCACTCAGGCTACTTCCACACACATTTAAATTTAAAAATGCAGACATTATTCACAATTTTTGCCTTTTGTCCTCACCACCCGGGAGTTTTCAGCCCTCTAAGACTCTTAAAAGTGCCCTAATTAGGCCCTACTTATCACATGGCTCATCTCTGATTTAATCCTGCTAGTCACAACCGCTCATGTGTTGTTTGGATCTCAAAAATGTTTGACCTCCTACTTGAAAAAAGATGATGGAACAGCTGTCAAAGTCAGAGTCCTGACTGGGAAAGTTGAGCCAATTTTGTGTACTGAAAAGCAGGTGCTGTGACGTCAGACAACATGGCATCCTCCACAGGAGCAATCATTGTGAATGATAAATAATCAAATGAAGGCCATATAAAGTGATTTTTCCTGTCTTACATTACAATAAAAATACTATAAGTAAAACAAAATGGAGTATATATGTAGATTGATGTCAAAATACATTGCAAATATTGCTAATTATTTAGTTACATGGGTAGTTTTACCAGTCCATAGCTAGCTCTAGCCTTTAGCTTAAAGAAATGAAATTTCGCTGCACAAACAGAGCTGAATGTGTGATTTATACTTACTTTATAGAATAATTACATTTACGGAATTTGGCAGATGCCCTTAGCCAGAGCAACTTACATAAGTGCTTAGAAGTCTCATCAGTGGATACATTCTGATACTGGCTAGTAGAACCCGGCTAAGAATACTATTACTCTAAAAAAGTTTGTTGGCAAGTAATGCATTTTTTAATAATAAGAGTATAATCTTTGAAGTGCTGATCCAAGTAATTCCAAAAGAGGTAGGTTTTTAGTCGTCATTGGAAGGCTCAGCTGTTCAGACATCTAGGGGAAGGAGTCTAGGTGCATGTCTTCCTTGCGCCTTGAAAGATGGTAGGACCAGTCGAGCGGTGTTGGAGGATTGGAGAGAGCATGGTGCATTGCAGTGTGCGAAATTCTTTTAGGTAGGAAGACGCGGGTCCATTTCTGGCTTTGTTGGCAAGTATCAGTGTTTTGAATCTGATGTGGGCAGCTTGTCTTGTGGTTGACTGTGTCAAATCCTGCTGAAATGTCAAGGAGGATAAGGACAGATGACACTTTTGCCACTCTGGCAGCATGTAGCTTCTCATTGAGAACCAAGAGGGCAGTCTCTGTGGAATGTGCCGCATTGAAGCCAGATTGGTTAAGATTGTGAAGGTTACTCTGAGAGAGATAGAAAGACAGCTGATTGTAAGCTGCACATTCAAGGATTTTTGAAAGAAAAAGAGAAGTCCTACTGGGCGGTAGTGCCTGATGTCTGAGGGATTTAGTGTGGGTGTCTTCAGGATGGAATATCGCTCACTTTTTTGAATGTGGCTGGTACAAGACCAGATGTTATGGAGCTATTAATGATACTAGTGATGAAGGAGAGAAGGTCATGAGATATTGTCTGGAATACTGTGGAAGGGATTGGATCCATTGGGCAGGTGGTATGATTGCACGATGAGATGACATACAGGATGTCTTCTGCTGCTAGATTGGAGAATTGAGCCAGTGAAAGGGAAGAGAAATCCTTAATGTGTAGTATAGTAGTTGGGGTGGGAGAAAATATCTGTCAGATTTCATCAATCTTCTCATCAATGAAGATGGCAAAGTCTTTGGCGGTCAGGGAGGACAGAGCAGGAGGAGTTGGCTGGTTAAGTAATGACAAAAAGATATTATAGAGTTTGTGAGGATCATGTGCAGAGGTTTCCAGTGTCTCCTTGTAGAAGGCAGTCTTAGCAGCAGTCACATCAGATGAGAATTTGGACAGGAGTATACGGTAAGAACTAAGAAGACAGATCTGTGTCGAGTTGTGAGTTCTTCCACTTTCTCTCAGCTGCTGTTAATTGTCTTTGATTGATATGCAATGCATCCAATAGCCAAGGAGCAGGGTGAGTTATCTTCCTTGGTTTGGAAGAGTGGGCAGAGGTGATCCATGGATGAAGAAAGTGAGGAGAGAAGAGTGTTAGTTGCTGACTCCAGTGGTAGGGAGGAAAAGGAGCCAGGGTCTAGAAGGTATGATAGTGTGCAGGAAGCAATAGATGAAGGAGAGACAGAGTGGTGGTTTTGTCGAGTGAGGGAGAAATATTCATAGCTGAGTTTAGGCAGGATAGGTAGGGTGGTGGTAAAGGATACAAAGTGATAATCAGAGATGTGAAGAGGGGTAGCAATAACGTCAGAAGCTGGCGAAGGACGGCTGAAGGCCAGGTCCAGGGCATTTCCTCCTTTGTATGTGCAAGAGCAGTTGTTGGATGTCAGAGTGAAGGAATATAGAAGAGAGAGAAGGCAGGAGGAATAGAGCTTATCCAGGGGGAGGTTGAAGTCTCTGAGGAGAATGAGAGAGGTGTTGTCAGTAGGGAAGAGACTGAGGAGTGTATCTTTTGCTTCAAAAAAGTCACCTAGGGGACCAGGTGGGCGGTAGATGACATTAATGAGAAGGTTAATTGGAGAAGAAACTGCATCTGCATGGAATTCAAAGGATGAGATGTTGAGATAGGACAGAGAGAGGGGTGTGTAGCATCAATTCTGACAGCAGCACACCTGTACCACCACCCCTCCAAGTTTCTCATGGAGTGTAAGAGAAAGCTTAAGCAGAGGAAAGAGCTGCCGGTGTAGCAGAATTCTGTGGCGATATCCAGGTCTCAAGTTAGCCAGAAAGTCAAAGTGATGGGAAGCATGGGCGGAGATGAAATCAGCCTTCTTTACTGAAGACAGACAGTTCCAGAGCCCACCTACTGCCCTTGTCTGAGACTGAGACAGCAGGGGAGGGTAGATAAGGTTGCTGGTGGTATCGGCTCTAGGTTGTGGATGGGATCTTCTGAGTCTAAGAGATGTGAGGACCAAGATAGGTTTGAGGTACATGTCTGTAGTTCGGATTATAGCCGAAGTTTAAGTATGGCTAATAGAGAACTAATAAATTTCAAATTCAAATTTTATTGGTCATATACACAATCATACATAGTACGACATGCAGTGAAATGTATTTGCAGTGCCCGACCTATTAAGAATTAAATGGAATAAAAAAAATAGAAGATAAGAATGAAATGTAAGATAAAATGTAAAGATATAAAATATAAAGATATAAAATGTAAACTGTTAAGAATAAAAATAGAAATAGACATTAAAATATGTACAAATAAAATACAATGTGCAATTAGCAGCAACAATGTCTGATTATTATTATCTGTGTACGGTAAAGTGCAGTGTAGTGCAGTACAGTGAGTGTGTCTATGTGTGTGGAAGATGGGGGGGGAGTGATCGGAGTCCAGTCCTATGTGGTGTTCTGGTTCAGAACCCGACCAGGCTGAGGGAAGAAGCTCCTCCTCATTCTCTCAGTGTTGGTCTTGAGAGAGCGAAGACGCTTCCCTGACCTCAACAGGGAGAGGAGTCCGTTGTTGGGATGGCTGAGGTTTTTCATTATCTTCCTGGCTTTGGTCCAGCACCCCTTGGTGTAGATGGACTGCAGGTCAGGGAGCTCAGCGCGGATGATACGTTCAGCCGCTCGTACCACTCTTTGGAGAATATGCTGGTAGCTAATTGCACAAAAGATATGCTAATAAGTGTTGTAGAATATGCGCTGATTGCTTCCAAATAGCGCTTAGAGGCAGACCTGCTAGGACTGAGTTACAGTATTCTAGTCTCGAAATGACTAGAGATTGAACAAGTACCATAGTGGCCTGTGTAGAAGGAAATGGACGAACCCTTCTGATGCTGAAGAGGATTAATTGACGTGAGAGGGAAAGATTAGCAGTGTGAGAGGAAAACGATAGTTGATTGTCCGTGCCACAAGGTTACGAGCGATATCCGAAGGAAAAATCATAGAGTTGCCCAGGGTGATCCGGACTCGTGTCGGATACACCTTTAATATATTTTACTAAGCTCTGCACCCTAATTCACACCTTACGGGAGACCAAAACTACCGTTTATTAGTTACCCAACAGAACTAATTGGCATGGACTACCAGACGCTTCTGAGTACTACGAAAACAACAATACTAGTGGCATTAATCTAGTTCCAACTGAGTCTAGGAGATAGTAGCCAACAGAATGATCATAAAATTAATCTAGTTCCAAATGAGTCTAGGAGATAGTAGCCAACAGACTGATCATAAAATTAATCTAGTTCCAAATGAGTCTAGGAGATAGTAGCCAACAGACTGACAATAAAGACTGAATAATAATGTATTAAATTATAAAATTAGATTTCGGCAGTCAGCCATGTTGATCGTTTACATTTGGTGCCAAGGCTCATGGAACAGCTATAGCTTGGAACTATGTTTTTTTTTTCCAGCTTTGAAATATCCAACCTCCGACTTGACTGGAACACAGCAGTTGTCTAATTGGTCACCTTGAACAGAATTAATCAGTATTCCAATATGGCTGGTATGGAGGACCTGCTTTTAACGGTGCTTTCTCTGTTGCTGACCTGTATGCAGCTAAATAGTGTGGATATTTGTGCAAAAGAAACAAATTTACTGGTCACTGTATCAAATGTGCCCATGCCCAATGTAGGCTAATAGCTACATTCATTTCATTTTTTCGCTCATTTCAGTGTACTTGCTGCCTAAGACCAAGGTAGTAGAAGAGGAACATTACGTGAGAGAGGGCATGGTAAATGGTGATGGTAGAGCTTGGTTCTATAAGGTCCACAGTTGACTAATTGGCTGTTATTTGCTCCCCTGCAACCTTGCCATGCACAGGACGACCTCTAGGGGTTTTTGCCAAGTAAACAGTAGTGTGTTACCTCTGGACTCCCACTGTGTGAGCTGTCACATGATGCAAAACAAGGCCTTTCTCCTGTGGCATCGGAGGGTTACACCTAATTCATATTTAATTTTTCCGTGCGCCATTATGGTCTGCAAATAGTCATGTGTGCAGACTCTTGTATACATACTGTGACGCACCTTGGACGACTCCTCCATTTCTTCTCACTAGCAGGTACAGACCTAGCAGGCGGGTACCGCATCTACTTCATCTGCTTCCCAGAACCTCATTACTCTGAAACAATATACTGAATGCACTGACGTGCTTGTAGAACCTGTAGAATAAAAATTGAATCAGCAAAAGAATAGTTGTCGTTTTCATTTTTTAACACCCCCCACCCCCACAAAACAGCATGGTCGTGTCCTGACATAGCTCTGACAGTGTGTGTGTGTGTGTGTAGGAAATTCAATTTAATAAAACTCTGCGACTGCAGTCAAAAACCTAAAAGTGGCAAAAGATTTGTATTTTGTTTGGTTACTTATAGTTAAGGTTAGGGCTGTGCAGGGATTAAGGTCGTCATTGTTGGGCGTTCACAGAAATGAATGGACAGTCCTCACAAAGATATGAGTACAGATCTGTGTGTGCGTGTGTGTGTGTGGGTCATGAGTAACGAGAACATCATAGATATGTAGTGTCATAGATATGTAGGAGTCAAAAATACAAGTTCTATTTTTCAGATGCAGTAGTGTAAAATCATGAGTTTCCCAAAACATTGATACTCAAGTAAAGGACAGAGACTCAAAAAAATGTACTGACGAATAGTGCTCAAGTAAATCCATTGCGTTACTGTCCACCCAATTTCAACAAATGCAAATTCAAGCAGTGTAGTGAAATGGATAGACTTTTCTGAACATTTTTAAAGTTGTTACTCTGCTTGGGCAGTATTAAAGTCATAAAGCATACAGAATTTTGCAGAATTTTGAAATGCTGGCAAAAAAATCTGCAGTATAAAGTCTGGATGATTAGAATATTTAGATGTGTGGGTACCTCCACTCCTCCTCAGAAAGCTGCTCACCATAACTGCTACAACAACAACTATTCTTCTTTTAATTTTCTTCATAGACCTTTAAACTGTGAAATCAGTGCTGCCTCCTACTGGAAATACGTAGTAAATTTCCTTGTACATGTGCAGTCGACGCTCACCAATGCGCATAATGTCTGCCAAACACAAAAACTGAGGCTGCATGCACACAGTCCACAGGAAAAAAGTTTTGGAACTGAGGAATAAGTTGGTAAAAGTATATAAAAGTGGAAGATTTCTTTGAATGGCTGAGTAATAATATCTTTCAAGAAGTCTCATCTTTTGCAATTTGCAAGAAAAAAAAAACCTTTGAAGACTTTGATTTTGTTTCTGTGTGCTTTTATAAAATGGGAAAGGCAAATTTGCACTTGACTTTTCCCCATAGAACCGCAAATCTAGTTATAATCACAAAAGAAAATTACTACCTTAAATGCCTTCTACTGTCAGTAATTTATTAGAACTTTTTATTTAAGCTTCAGAGTTAAGTGGAAGGGTTGATGGAAGGTCAGGCTGAGTTTGATTTTTTTGACTGCTTACTGTCACATGAAGTGCACGATTAACCCTTTGTGTTTTTTGTTCCTACTATTTCCTATTAGCTATATACCATTCGCTCCAAGGCTACAATCAGACAGGAACAAAAGGATATAATTCCCGTCTGGATATAATTCAATACTCACTAGTACCATTTAAACAGCTGCAAATCTTCCCCCTCAGCTACAGTCTGAGGCAAAGTCTGCCTAAGTCCAGGAATGGGTAGGTAAATCACTCTGAGTGGAGCCTGACCCCACCATGCCTAAAGGTCAGGGTGTGTGAGAGGGAAATGATAGGTTCAAGCAACTGACTATACCTGCTCCATGTCGCCTCACGCTGTGTAGGTCATGAGATCATCCATTACATGGACTCAGTTCAATACTCCATGTGCCAGGAGTCTTGCTGCACGTGCTTTGGTGACCTCATGGGTGCATGACTCACACTCAACACATTAGCGCACATCATTATAAAGGAGGCTGACTAGGCTAGATTACATGTTCCAAATCCAGATAAAAATAATACTGAAGTTTTTCCCCCCTTGTAAACATTTATGTGCCACTCATGGTTTACAACATGGGATCCACACTTTTTAAAGGATAAGATGATTAGCATTAAGAATTATCATTTGCAAGAACATTACATGGACAGAAGTATTGGGACACACCTCATAATCATTGAATTCAGATGTTTCATTCAGACCCATTGGCACAGGCATGTAAAATGAAACACCTAGCGACGCAATCGGGGTTACAAACATTTGTGAAAGAATGGGTCTCAGAGCTCAGTGATATCAAGTGTGGTTCTGTCATAGGATGCCACCTCTACAATTTGTCACTTCATGAAATTTCTTCAGTGCTAGATATTCCAGTGGCAACACTCTAAAATCTTGTGGAAAGCATTCCCAGAAGAGTGGCAGCTGTTATCGCTGCAAAAGAGGAACTAAATCCATATTGATGCCTATAGACTTAGAATGGGATGTTCTAAAAGTCGCTATAGATGTAACAGTCAGATGTCCCAATGCTTTTGGAGTGTATTTGTTATTTAGCTTTACAGTCATTCCTAGAAAGGAATGATGTGATCTGACACTTTTATGTAAGGACCTCTGATCTGGTGTTGATTGTTCATTTATTCGTAACTTTTGAAATATGGTTTTACTGATCAAAAACTCTCATGGGGTTACTAGTACAGTGGTATAACATTGTGGCTCTTTAGAGATTAATGGAGGTCCCACTACAAAATTGAGGATAAAATAATGATACTCTGACGATAGCCCCTACACTGGCCAAAAGTGTTAAACATTAGCATAAAGTGCCACATAAAGCATTTCTGTCTGGTGGCAGATCTACCACCTGAACCGGTTTCTATGGTGATTGCCTGAAATATCAGCATTAATAGTCAGGACTTTATGGAATTTCACAAATCAAGGCAAATATGTCAAAAAGCTGAGTGACATAGATACAGTAATGTGTCATGGGAAGAAGAGAAAATGAGAGAATGGATCAAAGGAAGAAGGGAAAAGGGAAATACATATTATGGTAGTCATAAGGGAGGATTAAGGGGGTAAAGGTTTAAATATGAATATGTCCATATTTATCTCAAAGTGTCATTGATCATCTAAAATTACATACATATGAGAAGCACACACATTCCACAAATGTGGAAATTAAAGAAAAGTGTTCATTATCATAATGGCTTATACCACATATAGAGCAGTGTCTCAGTTTTCTTCATTAGGAGCTTGTCAGAGAGCCTAATGAGTCAGGGGCAGCTGAACAAGGTCTACATTGGCACATGTCATGTGTTATGTTTCCTGCAGATAAACTCTGTCACATTGCTTGCTCTGCTTATCAAGAGGCTGGCAGAGTGTTAGGCACAGCTGTGTATAGTGACTTTTGAGACAAAGATTTTGACTTAAGTGTTTGATGAGAGAATGAGATCGACTGTTGCGGTATCGCAGTGCAAGGTATTGTTATCAATATTCAATTGTATTATTAGTTATTCTTGTTTTATTAGTAGTTATTGTTTATCATAGGTATGTATGTATTAGAAAAAAACAGTATATACAGTGTTCAGTATTATCCACGGTTTCAGGCATCCACTGTTGGTTTTGAAACATATCCCCCATGTATAAAAGGGGACTAGTGTGTGTGTGTGTGTGTGTGTGTGTGTGCATGCATGCGCCCCCCTAAGGTAAAAAAAAAACGGCTATTCATCATGTTGTGGGGACATACCTGGACACCACACACACACAGTATATGGACAAGAGTATTGGGATACCTGGCCATTGCACCCACAGGAACTTTTATGACATCCTATTCTAAATCCATAGGCATCAATATGGAGTTATTCCCCCTTTGCAGCTATAACAGCTGCCACTCTTCTGGGAAGACTTTCCACAAGATTTTTGTGTGTCTGTTGGGAATTTTTGCCCATTCATCTAGAAGAGCATTTGTGAGATCAGGTACTGATGTGGGACATGAAGGCTCACAATTTTCATTCTAGTTCATCCGAAAGGTGTCCGATGGGGTTGAGGTCAAGGCTTTGTGCAGGCCAGTCAAGTTCTTCCACACCAAACTCACCCAACCATGTTTTTATGGAACTTAATTTGCGCACTGGGGCACAGTCATGCTGGAACAGAAAAGGGCCCTCCCCAAACTGTTCTCTCAAAGTTGGAATGGAACTATATGACCAGGACACTTGCCTAATGGGTAACCATTCTATGCTTAATGGGGTATATGTGTAGGTTTTTAGTGTTAGTGACTAGTAGAGGTGGAACGTCTGATACCAAGGCGTTGAAGCGTGTGTGGAGTATGCATGTCACTGTTCAGTGAAGGCCTGTGCCAATGCTTATGTCAAGGAGAGATGATGGCATCACCCATGACGTGTGAAGTTTCACTCGCAAATGCATATACATTCAGTTGGGGGATTGTCACAACACTTCCTAAAACTTAGAAAAGTTGGAATGGAGAAGCGTGACTTTGTAGTGTAGGAGAGTAGGGTGTTGATTGTATTGAAAGCACTGTCTTGCAATGGAGTAAGCATGAAAGTGTAATAAATCCCTAATTTCAGAACATTTTGATTTGATTACTCCCAACAAGGAACATGCATACTAGTCAATATTGTGACATTATAATTCATTTGTTAATGTCCGTTTAGTATAATTATGTAATATGAAGCTACCAGATCGTTCAGATACTTCTCATGAAATAAGTGTGATTTAATTCCAAAGGTAAGGTGCCTGTTATGTGCCAAGGAGTTGATTTATAACAACAACACCTCATCCATGTTGCGGCATTATAGAGCCTTACATGGAGAACAGAGAGCAACAAGCCAGCTCTGGTCATGGTATGTGCAAATATATTATTATATAAATGACATTTTTCTGAGTTCTGTCCTAAAAGCAAATGGATTAATATGCAACTTTGGTATTGTGTTTTGTCATAGCATCAAGAAAGCAAATTGCGGATGAGGTCCTAGTGAACATAGTTATGAAAGATTCACAACTATTTAATATACTGGAGGATTAGGGGTTCAGGGATTTTGTTAACAAACTGCACCCTACCTATATTCTCCCTACTAGCTAGGTGTTTATGAGAAAATAGTGAAAGACAGTTATTATTGGGCAGTCAGTCACTGGTCTTCCCTTCTAAAGGCCCTAAAGATGATGTGGAGTTCAAATATAAGGAGCTGAAGGTTAAAGGCCAAATCCAAAGGGGAACTGCAGTGAGCCTCACTTCAGACATGTCGACCTCTATTAAAACGGAAGCATACCTGGCAGTGAAGTGTCATTTCCTAGATGACAGCAAACTGAAGACTATGCCGTTAGGAGTGCGTAAATTCTCCTGCAGCCACAGTGCTGAAAATACTGCAGCAGTGAAAACCTCTCTTATGGAAAAATGGGGAATAAGGAAGAAGGTGACTTGCATTGTCACAGAAGCTGCTGCAAACATGGTAGCATGTGTGCAGGATCTCCTACTGAAACATGCAATTTGCATAGCACATGGCTTAAATTTGGTGGTAAAGAAAGAACTGGAGAAGACCCCTGAAATCCACACCAGGGCACAACACATGGTTCAGTATTTCAGTTCAAGCACAACAGCAGAGGTATTGACTCTATAATTGTTGTCTTTTTCACATACAGTCCCCTTATTGTTCTTACTGTCATTATTTTGTTCTATGTATAACTGAATGTCCTATATTGTGCTTAGGAGAGGTTTGTCCAGGTACAGGAACAAATGGCACATCCCACTCTAAAGCTTATTCAAGAGGTGGACACTGGTTGGAATAGCATGCTCCTTATGTTCCAGTGACTTTATGATTTGCGAGAACTGGCAAGAGCTGTATTAGCATCATTACAGACATACAAACTCTAACAGCAAATGACTATAACCATACAAGGGAGTGTATCACAGTGTTGTTAAGTTTCAATGATGCAACCACTGAATTGTCAGAGGAGAAGAAGGTGTCTGGATCTGAGGTCATACATCTCTTAAAAATGATTGACCATTCAGTGCAGAATGATATGCTAACTTTAAGCACACTAAACGGTCTCCAACTGGGTGAGAATCTTATAAGATTATTGAGAGAGGGGCTCTCAGATGTTGAAGCAATGAACATTTTAACTCTGGCCACGTTGCAGGATCGAAGGTTTAAGACATTTGGCTTCTTGAGCTATCAAAGGGCTACAGAGGCCATGAAAAGACTAAGAGCAGAGTGTGCTGCCATTTTTAAGAGTCTCAGAATCAGTGTCAACATGGTCATCATCCTTCTCTTCAACACCATCAACACCATCATCAGTATTTCCATCATCGTCATCTACAACTTCCTCTGTTGTGTTTTTATTGTATATCTTTGTTTTGTTTTGTATTGCATTTGTAAAAACCCCAAAAAGTAATTTCCAGAACAGATGGGCCTTTACAGTACTGGGAAATGCACAAATCACTGTACCTCCACTTGTATGTGTTGGGTCAGAAATTCTTCTGTACACCAGCATCATCTGTTCCTTGTGAACAAGTTTTTCCCAAAGCTGTTAAAATTTTGTGCAAAAGAAGGGACCATCTCAGCTCCCCTCCGCCCACTCTAGAAAAAGTACAATCTCCTAATAAAAGTTCATAAACTTCTAATAAAAACTTCTAATACCGCCTTCCTACTGGGGGGGGGGGGGGGGGGGGGGGGGGGGGGGGGGGGGGGGGGGGGGGGGGGGGGGGGGGGGGGGGGGGGGGG